>JADWOT020001351.1:0-111975 GCA_036345935.2 Taenia hydatigena | reverse complement strand
TTCGTGATTTATTTTATTTTAGCCGATGCTGATGGCTTAATAAAGCAAGAACATTCACTGAAAATAAGAAAGCAAGCTATCTCTGACATTGCCAGATGTGGCAATACGAGTTTACTCCAGCAAAGCCTAGTTGATATGGCGAGGAAAGAATTGCATCTCATTGCTTCAAATCACATTGGTGGCTTGGATGTTTACATAAAATAACCAAATCATCCTACATGATCGACGGTTGAGTACAAAATCACAGACCACTGGTTTTTCATTCGCAGTGCATACTTAAGTACAAATATAACAACTTCACATTCATTTCCGTGAGTTATAGTGCAATTTAACGAGCTAAGTCAGCTTACCTTCAGGGGCGTAAACTCAGCTACGTACGTAACGAGTAGATGTAGGGTTAATACAAGGGGTGAAAGCAATCTTTGTTGCAACCTTTTTATCCTGGCCATTGTTACACTTATGGGCGGATTTTAATTAAATATTGAAAAATCGTAGTAACCATGCGAAAATACATAATGCTGCAGAGGGACAATAGTGTAGAGAAGAAAGGACTGTAAAAAATGACAGGCTTTTTGGGGAGAGGACAGTGTGCCAAATGTCTTGGCATTTATGAGGCCGAATTGAGTTTGCAGATTACCCCATGGCATAAGTCAATCATCATTACCCAATTAAACTGCATGAAAATATGTCAAAGCCTACCACAAGCATTAAAACAGCCAATTTTCTGTCATGCTCACATTACAGCCATATTTAATAATTACGAAACAAGCGAAAGATAGGCACTGCTTCATGTGCATACAATTTATCCATCTACAGCGATGCTGTAGCCTCACGTCTTACTCATGTAGGATTAGCCACCTTAGTGCAACTACTAACTAAATCGAACAAATCGTTATATTATAACCAGCCAACAAGGCAGGTCGAAAAAAAGAACTGTAAGGAGATGAACGGCTCAATTGCTTTTTTATAAAAGTTAATTAATCGGTCAGTCAAAAAGCAAGGATCAGTCATCTCCTATTCTCCGCCATCCATCTCTTCTCAGTCTTACACTCTGATGTCAATGCTATCATCAGTAATAACATCCGCCTTTCTCATTGCACTCAATCAATCGCATTCACCCACAACCAAGCCTTATCAGCGACAAATGGACTGATGATAATCTCAGGGACCAAAATCGACAAGCCCAGGACGATAGCAGTGCGATTAAATCAGTGGAAAATGATGAGTCAGAATGTGACTTGCCTGAATATCTGGCTGCAACGGGCCAGAGGTCGAAATTGGATGTGCAGGTGGTTTGGCGGTACATACTACCTTCCTATATTGTACCCGATCCTCTCGCACCTCCAACACATTATGGAGGACGAAATATTAACCACACAAGGGACGACAGAGGAGGTTAATAAGAAAGTGGGGCAGAGACGAAGCCAGATTGGGATGGGAAGAAGGAAAGGGAAAAAGTGTGGATGTAATGAGTTGATTGCAGGGAAAATTCATGACATTTTGCGGCTTAAATTATTCTAAAAGTTAATCTAGTGTTTTTGGCGTTACGCGTAGAACCAAGTCAGTCAGCCAGCCAATCTATCTGATTGATACCTTTAATTCCTTAATTACTCCATCGACTGATGATTTGACTATTTAACTGACCAACTGATTACTTGATTAGCTAGCTTATTTGGCTTATCCATTTTTTACTTCTTTGCCTTCATTTGGGCTATTTCGTTGTTTAATTTATTGACAGTGGAGTGATTTTTTATTTGAGTCGGTGCTCGTAATAAACCACTAGAGAGGTTGATTAGATTCGAGGAAAAAGCGGGGCCAAAGCACTGGTGCTCGATTGCTCACTGGTCCCGTAATCTTAGTTAGCCTAGCAGCAGCAAATTATTGTAGTCATGAGCATACTGCTCCGCCTTTCTTAGCTGCTTAAATATTCAATGACTGACACGTAAGGTTATTCATCGGTTTTTATCGCAAGCACAAGATGAAAGTAGTAGGTCTCATCATAACTGAGAGATTGGAAGCTGATTTGCAGAACTGTATGCTGAGATCCACAGTGTCTGCTTCACTTGGTTGCCTATTTTCATATTTCTAAGCAGATTCAAATAATCTTTATAACGTTCCATCCACTATATTGCCATTTAATTCGAAGAGCCAAAGGGAAACAGTGGGTAGCGCTGCAGCTTTTGGACTACAAGTTTCAAAATTGTCAAAAACAGGTTCAATAGGTGGTTCATCACTTGTTGCTTGCAGTGCATCGCTTTGACTGACGGATCTCTTTGTTCCGCACCCACACAGGCAACAGGAGAAAATTGCCTTTACCTGTTTTGAGAGCTTTAGTCAGTCTCATGTGCCGTGTTCGCTTCATTCTGAGATAAGGGAAGAAGGGAAAGAGCCTCGTGAGGAAAAAAACGATTAAATGTGGTAAGGTAAGTTGATGAGCGGGCGATGGAGTGCTAGAAAATTGCAAAGTTAAAAACAAGAAGGCAACTAACTAGCCATCAAATGAAAGATTAAAGGAGATCTCACTCCTCCCAGGATAGAATTACCGATTCGACCGGCTGTAAGAACACACTTGGAGAAGATGATGGGGTAGACGTGACCTCTCTTGCCTCTTTTCTTGGGGCACCGATCAATGTGACTCTTCAAAAGTGCGAAAATAGAAGTGAGTAGTGATACACACACAAACTTTGGCAAACGGACAGACAGGCGCATATGTGTAGTAAAAATAGAGCATGCAGTTTTGGGGCAGAAAGCTTACATTCTTGCTCGTCGTTGCAGACCAACAGATATAGCTATGCTCTACGAGGAGATAACAAGAATTAGGTAGTGAGATGGTGAGACCAAAGTCCGACCTGCCTATAAATTATGTAGGGACATGTGCTTACCTTCACTCTTGAGAGTATGTGGAGGAATGCAAGGAGTAGGTGATATAATTGAGTCCAGTGTGTCGTTTGCAGGTAACTCGACTGCTTATGCAACATTGAATCCACCAGAAGAACTCATCCCCTGCTTTTTCCGGCACTAGAAATAAAGAGAATACATCAGCTCTCCTACAAAGGAAAAATCGAGCAATCTTATAAAAATTGGGCACAAAGTTGGCAAGGACTCAGACTTAAGCAAAATTTCATTCCAAAAATACAAGAGATGTTAGTAACTTAGCATTTTCATCCCTTCACTCGCCTCCTCTCAACGTAACATCCAAGTGTACGCTACGGAACGTGAGAATAAGACATCTTTGACTGAGAAGCTACTCTCTTTCGCAGAATCTGTGTCAAATAGCTGCCAAAATCAACATGAGCCTGCGTAAGGCTTTCGATTATCCGCCACAGATATTCTTGCATAATTATCATGTCGCAATCACCTGTCGTAGAGCTAAAATCAACTGAGTCAAAGTACGGTAAATCCAAGCACACTAAGGCTTTTGGTAGACTATGTTTTAGAAAGCAAAGCTTTCAATCACTTGAATCTAATTTACTTCCTGATAACAATAATTGTGCAAAAATACATAAAAATAGCTCTGTGTAGAGATAAAAGTAACATCAACACAGGGCAGCCACAAACCACAGATCTTATAGGACGCTTATATTCTCGAAAGGCTTAAAGTAATTTTCTAACTAAGTTGCCTCTAGAGGCAACTACGTTCGACCTCTATGTATATCTGAGTCTAGAACAGCTCGATTTCTAAAATGGCAAAATAACCAAGGCAAGAAACTCACTTGCATTAGAAAGTAAGCGCCCTCGCGTGAATTTAAAATTGGAATAGGCTTGTCTGCAGCCTCAACGATGTCCATATTGAAAACAGATTGAAAAGATGACTCAGAAATTTTACGATCAATTTTGTAACCTCAAACCAAGCAATTTTAATCCTCCCTAAAAACTGCACACTCAATGAATCATTTAAAGAGGCCAGACCTCAAGCCACCCCAAAAGCATTCTCATAGCACTTTCGAAAGATTTTAGTGATTACCCAGCTGTCCGCAGTATTCTTAGTACAATCCTGTTTAGCAATTCGGTTATTAAAAACAAAAAAAAGCTTTCAATTATTCACATCTATAGACCTCTGTTCGAATGCGATTATGGAGTAGTGTCGCCAAGCTCAAATAAATTTGGGATGTTTTCTGGCAGGCCAGCATCTACTTCCAGCAAAACCACTTACCAATTGAGGCGCCGAATCTTAGCTGAAAAAATTTCGAAGGAGATGCCGGGGTCGAGAGAATGATTTTACGGCAACGTTGAGGTGTACCTCTGAAGTTTCGGTTACTCTGTAAACTGAGAGGTTCTAAGCGGTGATGTGATTTCTGTTCCACGTTAAAGATTGGGAGTCAATGTTGCTAAGAAAATCTTCCATTTTCTATTTTTTACTTACTTCTTATGCCGAAAATGATGTGCGTAAGGCAAAGCTGCGCGAAATATATTAAAATATTTCCTGACTCTTCCGCACGCGTTGTAAAATGCGTCTAGTATGACCGCTTTTGACCGAAAGATGTGCAATACGAAGTGATTACGTGATTTAACGACGGTCGAGTAAATGACAATCAACGGCGCTAATCTGCACTAGCAAACCCATTTACTTTTTGCCTTTGGTAGAGTGTATCTCCCTAAGATTTGATGCGTTGCAGCTATGATCATTAATTAAGTTTATTTGCAATGCAAGCAACTCTAGAAGAGACCCATCTGCCCGTTACTGCTAAGGGGTACTCGAGATGGGATTCTCTGATTTAAAAGCAGAAGAGCTTAATGCACCAGTAGCTCAAAAGTACTTTATTCACAAATTAATCATGATTGTATCCAGGCAACAGATTGTGACTAGGATGACATTTTGCGCTTGTTGCATTTTTAGATTCTTCTTTAAACGCAGTGCAGCGGGTTCCCATGTAGCTTCCCATTGCGCAGGTGATAGGAATTATATGAACGTTTGAATGACAATCTCAAAAAGGGAGAACGAATGGAATTGGCATGTATGGTCCTGTCTGTCGGCCGTCTCGTGAAAGGCTGACGGTCCCAATGAACTGAGATTCGCATCGACTATATGCCTTCAAAATTGAAAAAAATATATGCATGGCCGCAGTAAGTATAAGGAGTCTTTTCGTGGTTTCAGGCATTTTCGCCGACAAACCATGTTGGATGGTCTTCGTCTGTGTCAGAATGCCCTACGCCACAGGCAAATTCACCCCCCCCGACAAATCAACTGCAGTCAGATGGTGACTATCGATTCACCACGAGCAAATCCTCCTCTCCCGCCACTTCAACTGCAGACGTCCCTACTGTTGGCTATTACAATTGAGAGGTCAGCGATTTGCTAAAAGTGTGGCTAACAATTTCGTGCAGAGGATGATGTCCATTCGACAGCATTCAGCGCTGTACTCTGCTTAAAGCATTTATAGCACAGCACTCTCTATGCCACCAGCGATTTCGCAATTTCTATCCCCAATCAAGCCCGAGTGCATCTGCTGTTAGAGCTGCTTTCTCCAATTAGATTTCGGTCCAACAAATGTGCAGTCTAACCTGGCCACTCTCCTCCCGACAGTGGATGCAGAGGCCGAGAATTGTTAAGGCCTGTCCTCAAATCAGTGTCCCACTTCAGTGCGCCTGCTAAACTGGCCTTGAATTTAGTGCACCTTAAACATGATGCTTTGAAAGCCAATAACCGGATTTAGATAACCACTCTAGAGTCAATGCCGTAGCTACTGCTACAGTAATGGTAGCTGCTTTACAGGAACCATTTAACTAGGAAATAAAGGGGTTTAATTTAATGCAGTGTCAAATAGAACATGCAGGCCATTAGCGACTGATTCGAAGTAGGCCTAATGTCCACTTTTACTGTTAAATCACGAAGAACATTCGAATTTTTAAATTCAGCCTTCGCTACACAGCACATGCTTCCACCTTCCGCACTCTACTCTCTGTCCTTTGGCCAAAGCCTGCTGCTTCTTCTTCATTGTGCTTTCAACCTCTCTAGTGCAATTGCATTATTTTCTCAAATTTCTCTTATCTCTTCATTTAAAATGGTGGATTCCCAGTCAGTTCTCCTAACTCTTACCTCAGTACATTATTCAATCAATAAACTGCTCACATTAAGACTCACAATGAATAAAAACCAGTTACCGTAGCGTCTCATGGAAATTTAGCCCTCTTTTCTATGTTCTATTAGTGCCACAGCAAAAAGCGATTTTATGCGAACAAGCCTTGACTCCGTGCATAATGCAAAAATGAGACTAGGTTGCATGGAAGGGGGCATTTAGAGTGTGGTCAACTTATGGCAACGTCTATCTTGCATAATATAAGTTGACGAATGCATCTTTTACGAAACGTATGCCTTTACAAGAATTTGTCCACCTAAAAACACTACGGCTATGCATTTTACACGTAAGTGCCTAGAATGCAATACAGCACTGCCTAACCATAAGTGACATAAGCCATACCTGCAGTGGGAATTGAGGTATCCACCGCTGGATTCGAAGTAGAGGTTATGCATGGGAAGAATGGATAAAAGACATTGTCGTCACGTTCGATTTGGGGGTACAACTGGATGACGTGAGAAGAAAATTTTTAAAATTGTTAAATATGGTATCATGCATATGTGCAGTGGCAAATTTTATCCAAAATTATTTATGAATCATAGTCATCTGATTCTGTATGTTGAATAAAATGTATCACGAGTCATTTATAAACAAAATAAATACATATGATGCATGCGATTTCCGAGACATAAGTCAACAGCAGTTCGTACCTCTAAAAAGTGGAGAGATCTTTTGGTCACTTGATCCCCTCATCATTTTAAAGGCCACTAGCGGTTCCACATTTTTCCTCGGTAAGATATTACACACTGCACGTCATTGAGATGCCATGATTTTGGCAAAATTGGAACCTGTCCTGCAAAATAGTACTAGCCTATCCGAATGACGTTGGATTACACTTTGCAAATGATAGTGTGGGTCTTGTACTCCACTAAAATATGCCTCGTCTGGATCGAGCATGATTCGCCGAGCATGGCTATTCTTCGAACAGTTCAGAGCCAGAATTCCAGCGTTGCCATTGCCTCACATTCAACTCAGGTAAAAATAAAATTGCATTTTATGGTTGCTAATCATATCTTTGTGCATAAAATTAACAACAGTTTTTTGCTAGACAATCCATCTTCACCAACTACGTCAAAGAGTTTAATCCTCAATGCGCAACGAAAATTGCTTTTAACTTGTTGCTACAATGCCCACATCCGTAAACTGCGTTTCAAATAAATAGTCGGGTTATTTAGCAGTCACAGGGTTGTTGTTAGATGTTTTCGGGACAAGGAATGAAAAGGAGTTAACAACAGAGGAGCTGCCTACTTTGTTTCACCTGAATAGAAATGATTAATTGATGCTAAGTTTTAACTGGTGGTGTGGACCGGTTCATGCACAGGACAGTAAACTTGTAAACCTAGCGAATTAGCCACAGTGCAATGCACTCAATCTTTTTCTCGTTTCGATTTTGAAACATATGCAATCAAAAAATCGGTGGTTGACTTACTACCATGGTATACACGCAGGTCTCCCTTAAAACAACATCATTTTGAGTTATGCAGTTGAAAATGGAGTGTGCTGTAACGAAAAGGGGAGAAAGCGCGGGTGTCAATTGCGCCATAACTTTTAATTTGATCTGGAATTACTTAAAGCTGGGTATCAAATGTTAGCTTACCTCCGTGGCCGTGAAGCGCAGTTCTTTTGTAAAGCATTAAAATAGAATTAACTGCAATGCAATGCGAATGATTTTGATACAATCTGCAATCTACTTTTAGCTTTTATGCACAATGATTTAAGTTCTTACTTATGGCTAACCCATATTGAAGGAGCCCATTTTGGTAAAGGGAGCTAAAGTAACACAAGTATACGGAGCTACGCTTAATGCGTTTGCTTGGATGCAGAAGTAAAGAGAATTACAGCATAGCGCCTTATTTCATTCAGTATTTGCTTACAGTTGTTTCCTTATCAACTTTTAAAATTAGTGTATAGTCAACAATAAAAGCGTCTAGCTTGTAGTAGTTCATGCTTTAAAATCCAGCTGTGGGAAAGCGCGACGATTATATTGAGGTAAGAAACTCAGAGATAGTAAGGACTCAAAGCTCTGTTCAATTTTGCTCATGTTGATCCAAAATGGATTGGAATTAGGAACCAGCAGCCCGATTCCGTCTGTAAGAGATAACGGCAGCTTTTTTTACAGTCGGACAATGCAGGTGTGGCTGGGAATATAATCTACAAAGACGATCTTCTTCATCTCTGTTGATCCAGAACCAAAGAGTTTTAGGGCTCATAACACAACTAACAACCATGCACATGCATTCGAATTCTACCGCCTTCTACCATTCATCATGCTTCCATTTTATCGTTGTTTATATCATCCAGTTCCTCAGCAAAGCCTCAGACTTGCTTTGCTGTCTGCTTACCTTCCTGATACAATCAAGGGCACTAATGCAGATGGTTCTGCTGCCACTGCTGTCTCCTCAGTGCCTTTTGGTGAAGGCATGAGTTTGGTGACTCGGTTCATTAGTGTGGTGTCGAGAGTGCAGACACCTGAGGTGGTGGAGCCGAGTGATCTCAGGAGATGGTGAGAACTGGACCACAGGTGGTTCATTTGGTCGTTATCTTTGCAAAAAAAAGGTGGAGGACTTCAAGACGTCTGCCTTGTACGAATGGCAAGTCTTCTTCTTCCTATTTTAAGTGCTAATCGGATTTAGCTTAAGCTATCTGACTCTTTATATTCACTGATATTTCGTTACAATTTTTGTTTTGTTTACATCTTCAAGCTAGCCGAAAGACGCTGAAGACTCATTAGTTGGCTATCGATTATTTGAGAACTTTACTTTCTAATTGCTAACATTATGCGCCATGAATTATAACACGGCACCTGAAGGACCACTCTCTGGATGTTAATCTTCCACAAAGGTGATCCATATGTGTTAATATTTCACAATATCAGGAATGCTGCCTGATTTTTGTGTACGAGCGATTGTGCTCTGCTACAAACTTGTGTTAATACGACCCAGCCAAACGACTTATATTGTATGGACTTCCCAGCTCTCGGTTGGACATTTTGAGTAGCATTCGTTTCGATTTCGCAACGTTATCACCATACAACTTACTACTATAGATTCCTTCCTTTTTGTTAGTTTTTTTACGGGTATAAATACCTAACATTTAGTAATATTTTGCAGCCTAGTACCTGGACCTTTGCTTTTGTCAAGTCGCATAAAGCTCGATAATATAACAATGGTATGAGCAGTCACTTGTAAAGACTTGAAAACACGCGCAGTAGTATCGATACGGTAATCACTGGCTAAAACTGAGTGAAGTTTAACATCGATTCTAAACTAAGTCGGAAGTCAGCTATTTGTCCAGTCTATGTACGGGTATTTGGTAAAGGTGCAAGGGACAGTAGTAAAGCGTACCCCTCGTGACCAAATGGCAAAAGAAGTTTAATTTTGGCGATCTCTGATCAGTTAGAGGACCTTACGTTTAAAAGGTTTCTCGTATCAAATAAAATCGGAACACACATTCGCATAGCTTGTCTTAATCTGGATCAATGTGCCAAGAGTAGTCAAAAGCAATGCGTAGCGTGAGTAGTGATGCAGCAGTTGGTTCATCTCTTCCTCGGAATTTAGGCAAATGTGATGAAGTTGGACCGCATGACTACATACTAGATGCCATAAAATGGTGTGTCACAGGCAGCAGGCCTGGAAATTCATGAACATTTTATTCTTACATCTCCTACTTACGCGTGTGGAGCATTTTTCTAAATGGTCATCTGACCGAATAACTTGTGGTCAGAAATTACGTGTTGCCACAGTCAATGGGCGAATAAGAGTTTCATTATCGGTTATTACTG
This sequence comes from Taenia hydatigena, assembly GCA_036345935.2. NCBI lineage: Eukaryota > Metazoa > Platyhelminthes > Cestoda > Cyclophyllidea > Taeniidae > Taenia > Taenia hydatigena. Next base: position 102,117 of record JADWOT020001351.1, on the reverse strand, counting down.
AACTGCCTGCACATTGGTCACCTCACAAGGCTGAAGCATTTCCCACTCCATATCTAAGAAACTACATTTTGTGCGGTTGCGCGCGCGTGTGATGCACTGCAGATGCCGATTTTTAAGGTGCATCAGTCACGTACAGAAGTCCAACGAAGCTCATAGCTGATATCTATCTGCTCTATAGAATTTGATGAAATGCGAATATGTTTAGAGAAGACCTCTAGAAAATAGCGAGGGTTAGTGAATCATTACTGAATACTTGCCCACTGAGAGGAAGACGTGACTTGCCTAAATAATGTGACAGTGGCGTCTTTTTGGTTTCGCAAAGCACGTCAGTAGCATTTCCTACACATTCACTTTTTTCTAGTGGGCTAACGAGTGATAACCAACTAATTTTTACTAATCATGTAGCATTTCCGTCTCCGGTCACTGGTCTCTAGGTGAAAGTGCTTGACACCATCTGGATGTTTTGCAGGCAGGCGCTTCTGCTCCTCTGCGTAGTTTGGGCTTGTCTTTACTCCTCGGATGTCACCTTCCCATCATGCATCAAACAACTTTGTTAAGACTTTGCGTTTGAGGTCTATTTCATTAGATGGTCTTCTTTCAATTACGTCTAAGAAAGTTCGCTCGTTCTTTATTTTATCAAAGCGATGGCCTAAGTGGTTATTCTTTGCAATTGATTAAATTCCTTCATAACAACTAAGTTAAAATCCAAAAGCATAATCTGATCATTTTCCTCCCATCCTTATTTCATGTTACTATGTCGCTTTGAATGGTTCGATGCTAAATTGAAGTGTCTTTAATCTCAGTTCTCCCAACGTGATTTTCGGTGCAGACTAAATGTCACTTCTGAACTGGGTGTTTAGGAAGGCATTCTTAGTGGTTAGGGCTACCCATCCCGTCACCTCTTTGACATCCCCTAAACCCCAAACCTAACCGCAACCCTACCTCACTCATGCACTCAGAAGTGGTGCAACATTAATAGAATAGATGGTTTTTTATGCAGTCTGCATTCCCAGCCTAATTAAACGCAAACAGAGGTCTCTAACTTTTTCTCAGAATGCCCTTTCTATGGTGAAGGTGAATCCATGAAGTAGACTTATCAATTGGATTTAATTAATCAGCTAGTGGAATTTTCCGAATGCATACTTCGTTCTTTTTGGTAGAAACGAGTCTTGGTGGCCTAATGGATAAAGCGTCGGTTTCCGAAGCCGAAGATTGCGGGTTCGAATCCCGCTCAGGGTACATCTGTTTATTCTTGGAAAATGTACAACTTGTTTTCTAGAGCACAACGCAGATTTCAATAAATCATGCCCGCACTGGCATGAGGGCACTTAAATACGCGACTGTTGCTCTTCTGCGCTTGATCCACACGTAAAATTAAGGAACGGTACAGTGTCAGAAGCTCTGTAGCATGATTTCAGGTAATTAGGCTTTCATCGTTTAGTTTACCTGGAGCGACAGCTCATAGATTTGCCTACACTCCATTTCACATAGTTTTTGCTTATGGCCAAATGTTACTGGGCATAGTTTTAAATATATCAAAGTAAAGTCCCTTGAACTACCCAGTACATTAGGGCGTCTTCTTTGATAAGCATTTTCTCATTCTTTACAGAAAAAGAACTAAGCTTAACTAATAGCTCATCACTTGGGACGCATAACGAGGAATCAACTTAAGTGCCGTGGATTCTAGCAGGAAGCCTGTGTCGCTCAAAGTTTTGGCCAACCACACGACGACAACTGATCTGCGTTGTAATCACATGTCTGGTTGAGAGTTGGTCTAGGATGTGCCCCTGCCTACTCATTATATTCGCTGTAAGCTTTGCCGCAGACGATCGCGCGTCTCGCCTTTCATTTGGCCATAATAGGTGCCTACACATAAAAATTGGGCTCAGCGCCGTTCAGAAACATCATCCCATGCTTTGCACGTTTGGAATACGTGCACCAAGGTTGATAGATTGTAATTTTAAGATGCACCTTATGTGTACATGCATTAATGTGCATATGAATGCATACATAAGTGAAAGCATGCCCCGTTGCTCTATTGAAATCCTCCTCAGAATCAGCGATGCTGTTGGATATGCCACCTATAAAACTTTTAAGAGGTCTGTTCAAAGGCAAAATCTATTTGACACAAACGAATTTTTGTAAGCAGATAACTGTAGTCTCAACTTATACGCTTCGCCCTACTGAGGTAAACGTGTCCGAAACTGACTCTGATTACATAAAATACTATGTAAGAATAGCGACTCTCTCGTTGACGAAAAATTCAGGATCAAATTAACCGTTCTGCCCAATCATCCATCTATTAATCGATTTACCATCCAATTCCTTCATATTTAATAACTTCTAACGTATGCAAGACTTATAATTATTGCGATGCTTGAAAACAAACGGACTTAACCGTAAGTCCAAGACATATGCGGATGAAGATTCCAATCAAATATGAGAGCTACGAATGACCAAAGATGGCTTGATATGCACCACCCAGTTGTTTGGGTGAGATGTGCGCCATGGCGATGGCTTCATTGGTTGTTAAGGCGATGCGTGATGACAAGTGGCATGGGTGTGAAGGCGCACAAATGGGGTAGGGAAGGTGGCGAAAGAATGAGGAGGAGGAGGTGGGTAATGTTGGGTGGGGAGTAAATGAGAAGGAAGAAATAAAGTGTGCCAGCAACCGCCCGCCCGCGGGCTTTCTTCCACCATGCTCCAGCACGCATGTACTAACCCACACCGACGTAGCACTACCTCCATGGCTGGACGGACACCAGAGGTCTTTACGCCGCTGCGAGCCTTCCACTAGCGTCATCCACATGTGTACTAACCCGCACCAGCGTAGCACAACCTCCATGGTGCGACGCAGACCAGAAGCCGCCACGTGGCGCGGTCGCCAGCGTCTACAAGCCTTCATTGCTCACCCTTTCTTCCCTTCTACTAGCCAATACAGCTTTCCGCTGCATCATCACAGCAAATGCATGCTGGCCTTTCCGTCTTCAATTCAATCCTTCCTATCCTAGGCTCACAATTACGTTGACACATTTATTTACACTGAACACTGAAATGCATTGTACTTCGTAACTTGCATTGTTCAAATCCATAATTCCACCATTTAACGTCATGTGTTGTTTAATGGTAAGAGCTCTGAATTCTGATCTGGCACGGGTCCTTACATGCGGCACCACAAAAGGTTGTACTTTTGTTTGATGTGGAAGTGGCAAATATATACATTTGGTATAATTCCACCTATTCTGATTGTAATGATGAACACAGCCATGCGGTTCTCGTGTACGTTTAATAGCAAAAGTCCCTGCAAATTCGCGATAAGACTATTTCTTTACTCAACAGCCAACGCCTGAGTCACTATTTTAGCATAATGAATTACTTGCATGGGAATGCAATCGAAGATTATCAATGCAAACCTGAATTGCCTCTGGTCTCTTGTTTAACTCCAAGCTGAAGGTGTTTATCGGCATCTGCCATCTTTATCACTGACAGTCTAACTTCCACCATTTCAAGTGTTTCTGTTACATGTGTACCATTAAGAAAGCCACTTGCATGACGAGCCTCTGGTCGCCATTGTTTGCAGCATACCGTGACCTTGCGTTAGTTAGCGGCTTGTGAACGTTACATCGCAGTTCAATTATGTGTGCATATTTGTCAATATGAATCGCTAAATAGCAAGATTAGCTGAGGAAATAATGCTAGCTTAATCGCGCGATTCGGTAACAAGTCTTCGGCTGCTTAGTTAGATGATTTGAGGAACTGCGTTAAATCTGCGATCAAACTTGCCTCCAACCAAAATTCAAAAGCGGCGGACTTTTGGTTCTATCGGTAGGTTTGTGAACTCAAAACACCTTCTTGCTTCTCGGCAAACCTGAACAATGAGTTAGGGGTACCTCTTAACCAACGCAATGGAATCATTTTAAATTAAATAAAGTTAATTGAAGGCCCTTTTAATGGTTTCGTTCCAAGCGTATTATAGCCGTATTTATATACATGCGCATAAAGCCTGCAGTGACAGCGAAGTCCCACCGTTTAATTCTTAGGATGCGCTTGCATTGCGAGAATAAATTCACTGGACTCACCACTTTGAGTACCATCACTTCAATCTAAATTACCTCCATTTCAAGGCCTCTTCTTTCACAGTGTAGCCACGCTTGACTGCAGGTACGCATGTGTACCTTAGTGGCTGTCGTATCCGATTAAGTTATAATGAGAAGCAAATGGTTTGGTTCAGCCACAAAAACAGAACTTGTATCATAACCTCAATTAAGTCATAAGCGGTCACATTCATCACTATGCGTCAAAACTGCTCGCGTGGGTACACTTTTGTAAATGGAGTGAAAGATGGGAATCGAATAGCTCACCCGTTTTAAGCTAATTCAGCTTTTCAAAATACTGCGCTGACATCACCCATCCCAACGTTGTTGACATAAACCTCTTCGTACACATTTCGGATCTACATGATGAGTGCTGCAAGATTGCATAAATGTCCAAAAAGGGAGCAGCCAACAAAAATGATGAAGAGTTTTCAAATTAAGCAACCTTGTTTTCTTATTGCTAATAATAAGGAAAATGTGTAATAATTGCGCGGTTTTCGTGTTCTTGTTCCTAAACTGGTACAGTAACAGCGTCTAACAAACGAGATGGAAGTGATTTACTAATCAGATGATGCAGGTTTCCTGTTGCTGCCTTTACTAAGAAGGGAATTATATAAATTGTTAAGGCACCGCATACTACTCCTCACAATTTGATCTATTTAAGCACGAGTAACCTCTTCTTGGTGTCACAACAATGCATAATTGTGCAGTAATTGGTGGATCGCCCTACACTATGAATGCTAATTCACGTGAAGAAAACACTTATATACTTATGTGCTCTATCCCATCAACTGTATTGCCATCCTTTTCAAGTGTGCAAGCGAACAATCAAAAGTGTAACTATGACACCAAGAAAACTCTTTCCGCAAAAAATATGCTTTAGAATAACAACGCTGAGGAACCATGTAAAGCATCCAATGCAATCGTAGAGGACAAAATGTGGACAACAACTTCTATTTGAAGTTTTGAAACAAAGTTTTTAAAGCATACCTAGATTGGCGTTGCCAGAATATCCTGCCAATCCCTCAAATATACCTACCACAATGGAATTTCTGTCCTAGTGGGACCAATATCGAGGAACATTTGAAGACTCGCAAGAATAAAGGTAAAAATGGAAGTACTTTTGTAAATATATTAGAAAGCTACTAATTACAAGGCAAATAAATCACATAATTTTTCTTAATTGCATAAGTGCTCTTGCCGTCCCTTAGGAACGTTTCTTTCTTAGTATTGCTCGATGTTCTCGTATCTATCGCCTTTCGGTTTTCGCTGAGGAAGTGACACTTGATCAACAGAAAGCTTTAAAAATAGCCAGCATCTTGGTTGTTGAAATGTGATGCATGATATACTCAAATGCAAAGCATAATTAAAATATCCGTGCTTGCTATATACAATAGAATCCGCACAATTATGTTACTGAGCCCATAAATCGCAACTGCGACGCTGCTTAACTAATTAACACGTCAACCACGCTTCAGTGGTTCGTATGGTTAGACTGCTGGTGTTTCAAATCTGCTATCACAAATTGCATCGGGCTTAGTGATATGTGCTCTGACATCCCTGCTTGTAGGCTCAAATCATGCAACAAAAATGCATGATGTGAGGTCGCTCATTAGTATAAACCGTGATCCACGATCCTTGCGAAGCTGACTATTCCAACACAGATGTACTGCGCTGACAAATCTTGCACGCAAAATCAACATCTACCGCCATTGACAGATGTTCATATGCAAACCATAAAATATTCCATGGGAATAATGCTATGACTTTGGCACCATGTAAGGCCAAGTGCCTAGTGGGATTTTCCAATTGTCTCTAACAAATTAGACCTCACTCGCCGCAACTCCTCCGTTAAAATAATTCACTATCCAATGGCAAATCAGGAGAGCTTCAGCTACTGCCTTACAATTGTTTGGCAATTCCCATCCTTTCCCAAAGGAACAATAAGCTTGTCTGTCAGTTCAACACTAACCTCCTACTCCCATGTTGTCTACATGCTCCAAACCATTTCCTCTTAAAGTTCTTGCACCCAATACAGCATAGAACCAAGGCAATTCGGCTGTAAAAGCAACATCTGCCTCCCCCTGTTTGCGTGCTTTGGAACTGCAATCTGAGAGTGACCAGCAGCTGACTGAAAAATGCCTAAGCGCTTGATTAAATGTGTTGACTAGGTCACACTGGCACGCTGACAGTAAAAGTGGCGACATGATTTTCCTGCTCCCTTGCTTCTCTCACGTTTTCCTACTTAACCTTTGCTCTTTTCAATGAATTTTCCAGATGTTGGCCACACAGCTTCTGTGTGACATGGGCAGTAATGGATTTTTTTTTCTGTGTTGATGAAAGGAAGATGCAACCCTTTGCGCATGTCTAACACTAATGACATTTAGGCTGCCAAAATAGAATCTGCCGCAAGTAGTTGTAGGGAAGTAATTTTGTGGAAAAGGAGGGCTTGAAAAAAGCGTCTGATAAGAGGTTCGTCAGATATCAACTGCTTACCAATTTCGCCGCATCTAAAAGTCTTGCGATGTAGACGATGCAGAAAGAAGAGCTTTTATGAAGATAAACCAGGCTTACATTCAGCAAGTGATGGGGTGAGCAAAAACAGCACTTTTGATGCGAATCTGTGCCAAATAAACCATTTGAAACTACACAGAGTTTTGTTAAATTTTAAATCAATGTGACACCATTGCTCGTACAGGGATAAGCATGGGTACACATCTCACCCATTCTTAACCTTTTGCCTATAAAAATTGCGAGCGCACTTTAAGCGCAGCCATTGCATAAATGTGACCAATGTTCATAAGTTACATCTTATTACGAGTGTTACCTTGGTATATTATGAGTGAAATTGCTTCCAGTTCAATCAGTCCATTCGCTGGCTCACTTGTTTGGGGACATAAACTTCCCCATTTTAAGACTCTTCCTGCTTTCAAACAATGACCATAACTTTTAAAAAAGGCATAAATAATTTTAAAGTGGTTACTAATAACGCTGTATGTCTTCAACTCACGGTACAAGTGAGACTTCATTTTCTTTGCCTTATTTATCTGTATTTACCCATTTGTTCACACTCCTACCTAGAGAAAATAATTTCCAGCTAAAAGTGGCCTACATATGGGAAGGATCTATGGATTTTGGCGTTGCCTCGTGTGTACGCTATACTGCATGCTACGTGGTCTTATCACCTCCATGTCTAAAAATCACCTTATAATCAGGGAACAACTTCCTCGATAAATGAACTTAGTCACGACGGATCATGGCGATTGCATCCTTTAGGTCTAGCTTCGTAGAATAGTGAAGGGACAAATGAATCGCTAGTTATCCCAACTATCGTCGCAGCGCTAGTCTTTGCGTAGGCCGGTCAGCTGCAAGCAGGTGTCATAATATCTTGCTGGATGCGAGAGTTGTTGATCTGCACTTCTGTGTCCTTTCTTGGCACTAAAATGCGACTACTTCAAATAAGACAAGATAATTATACGTTCCTGTCTGTTTTCGTAAAGAAATACGTCGCATTCGGGACAGAAATAGTCTCTGTGATGGAATTAATTATGTACGCTCTTTTCCGATGCATTTATCTTCTTCTCTGAGAGATAAAATCTCACCCGATACGAAGCATTAGGATTTTATGCCCGTAACACTTCCTTCCATTGCATCGGCATTCAGCATATGAATTAGTGCTATCTGCTTAGCAATCTACTCCGCTTTTAACTTACATGTGAAAAGAGCCACACTTGATCTTACATGGGCTCTGCCAGCGCTTAGGCCAAATCCGCATTTCTGCATCCACAACTACAGTCAACGAGATGAACACGTACCTCCACACCATGATTAGAACACATGCTAGCGTAATTCGTCTTCACCGCACAAATTTCGGTCGAGCTAAAGTGAGTGTGCGCTTGTGTGCATAGATCTACTCTGTTAGTGTATCATAACTTGATGCAGTCTGTACAAAACGCTGGAGAGGTTAATTGGCCAGGCCAGCGATGTGATGCCAAAACGTAAGGCTATCGCAGAAGGAATAGCTTTTGCTTTGTATGACCATGTAAGTTAATTTATGGGTTTAAATAAAGTGCTTGATCAATTCGCTTCACGTAAAAATGGGATGATTTTGACAATCTTCCTGTAATGGCTGTAAATCAGAAATTTTCGACACAGCGCAGTTTAAATTCGAAGAAATAAATAAAAGGAGGGATGGAAGAGCACTAAGGAATGCAGTAATCATATTATAAAGTTGTCGCAACAAACCAATGTAACAGTGACCGTTAAAATTAATTGAATTTTTCCTTCTACCTCATGTATGAGCAATAAAGGTTGATAACCGGAAATAATTGTCGGGTTATTAGGAGGGCTGGACAACAATTTGATGGTCCTGTGCTTATGCGCGAAGCAGCGACTGCTCTTCTTATTGGAAAAATATTTGTTTCCATTGCACTGAATGTCGGCAAAATACTCCTTGGCACCAAATTGATAGTTTCCTCACGATAAACCGAACCATCAACTAATGCCTCTGCCACTGCAATTATTGCCAAGAACTTGAGAGTAGCTGCTTGATTAGATAAAAAACATATTTGATTTGCTAGTAATCTTCAAAAACAACACTGACAAACAGCGATAAATGCTAATAAACAGTGAAGACTAATTACTTATAATATTCAACAGGAGCATTGTCTTGCCATTATTTCCAAAAATTTATAAGGATAGGCAGCAAGCGAAATGCTGTGGAGGCAGGGTCTGGGCTAAAGAGGAGTAGTAATGATCAGCTCTATGGCTATGGAGCAAACAATTATATTATAGTAATTCCATCTGGCTCAAGCCACAAAATTAGCATGAACACGAAGCATTCGAATGACGCAGACTTAGATGCGGTAAAATACACTTTACGATTGCGTGACCACACATTACAATATTTTGTTTCTTCAAAAGGCAATTACGACTTCACTAAAGAAAAGTCATAGCTAGTTATTCAGTTGGAATGAAACTTTATTGCAATCTCTAATGACTATCTTATTTCTTGTGCTTTAAATTGGCGCAGAACTGAATAGTAAAAGGATCCTATGTTCTTTCCCCACATTCCTCTAAAGATGCATTCGCGAATTTTAATTAATATCCTTCATCACCTCCTGGCGCTATTTTCTGACGCCCACAAGACTGCATGCGCAGTGGGCTCTAAATATGCATCTGGAAATAAAGGTAGACAAAGCCAGATCATTGCTTTTAAAAAAAAAGTAAGCATCAGCTCATATCTAGTTAACAACGGATGACGAATGGTTCTCGTGATTGTTTTTTAAGAGCAGTTCTGTGCAGCTACTTATTATTTGTTGCAAAGTCAGCCTGCTTTTCATGGCTAGTTGATCGCTTTCAGTTAGAGGGATTAGTAGATCGTATCTTCTATCAAAACCACGACTTTCCTCATAAGTCATAATGCACTATTTTTTAAAAGCTTGCTCATATGGCATTTGGATTTGCCAAAGTGAATTTGATTAAGCAGGAAGTTGTCTTGCAGGACGCATGTTTAACATTCCTATCAGTCTAATCCTATGGGCATGACTTTCAAGGTGCCCTCCATCACTTGCGTCTAAGTAGCCAGCATCAAAGTGTCCCAGAGTCACGTGCTTCGGATCTATTTAAGAATCAACCCATAACTTCTGATATGTTGTGGTGTGAAAATTGCAATGGTTGAGACAATCGATTGAGGGGAGAAGGAATGGGTCACCTTTTAACCAGCATGTGATTTTCGTGAGCAACTCTTCCTACTCATAAAAGCTAGTAGCAGTCCACTCTGAAAAGAGAAAAGTTGATCGCGTTTTAAAATAGGAGCTGATTAAGGCCACCCAGAGGCGTCACACAAGTGCCGTAATTGCAGAAGCACCTAAGATGCACTTCGACTTACCTTAAATATCAAATGCTGGTGAACTCACTTAAAGTGGAGGTTGAAGCGCTTTTTTAGTCTTTGCATTTCAAGAGATCGCTGCCCCGAACCGTTGTTGATGGTGGCAGGGGTGACCACAGGTGCTAAAGCAGTTTCTTACAGTTTTGAAACACGCAATAACACTAATTTTGAATGAGCTCATATAAAATGGCGTGCGCTGACCAAGAACATTAACTACAAATTCCCTCTAGGGCTAGTGCTACCCTGTCTTGCAAATGCAAACTATCTTGCAGTTCATAGCTTGCTTCACTCTGCGCACCTTCTTTTTCAAAAATTCATGGCCTTTCATTCTGATGCTAGAAGAACCAATGCAAAATATTTTGCAGATTATATCCTTAATAAAGCTTTCACACGCCTTTATTCCAACAACGATAGAGTTCCTGGCAAGTTACCTAGTTTAACAATGAAAAACATGACCACGATGCTTAGTGAGAATGCCAAATTACTACTTGTTAATTGAGAATCAAGACAGGTTTCTTCAAATTCGATTTTGGAAAACGGTCGCTTTATGAGGCACATTATGACCATGATCGTGTCCCTCCTTTAAAGCTTACCTATTCTCATTCCAGTAAAGGCCAAGTTACTGCCCGGACCAACTCGGTGGGGCGCGGGTAGTTCCACAAAAAGAACACAAACATATACTTTGAGGTGAATATAATAGCAAAGCATACGCGGCTCATTGTGTCGCACGTCTGCGTGACCCCTTAAATTCTGACTAGCGTTATGCTCGTGACCATCACAGGCGCTGTGCCATTTTACCTCCAAGTAGGAGATACTACCCACAGAATCCCATCTCTTCCTCATATTATTCCTCAGGTTAACAATACGTCATCGCGAGCTGCATCTCATTGTCAAAGTGTTCATTTAAACATTTGCACTCACCAATTACAGCAGATAAGTTTTGCATATTGGTTTCAATGTTAAAGGCAATGTCTAGAGTGATTATAGCCTGCACTTCTGGCTACGCATCGACTTTTGTGTCCACCATCAATTTTGCGCTTTTTAGCATGCATTGGGTTGCGGACAGCATAGACTTGGTGCCCGTCTCTACTCATAAAATCTAATTGCACACCAAGCAACGGGTCTGAACAGACCTCTACCCAGTGCAGACAGCGAATTCATGCTGTCCTTTAAAAACCTAAAAAGCAGTCTTAAGGTAAATCTTATGCGCAAATTATTTCGACATATCCACCTCACACATCTGATCCTGAGTATTTAAAACAGACGTTGTCTTCGTACAAATAGAGTGGAAGCAATCGAACCGCAATTAGCTATAGTTCAAGCAATTACTTCCTTCACCTTTTCATTACTTGCCAAAAAGCAGCAGCAGATGCTAGGCTTGATCCGTATTTTGCCTAGAGTGACGATCATCTAGCTGATTTCAAAAAACCAAACTGGGTTTCGTCAAATTAACACAAGCACAGGGATGTATTTGCAAGGAAGTAACTGGATCTAATTGTGATTGAACAGCTTACAATAAACTCTACCTTAATTAATAATGCCAAAAACCGTGCCTGTCTGCAAGACTTACTAAATCTGTGCGTGTCATTAGGCGCGATCACGAAATTTGCTAATTCGACTTAGGTCCGACCCCCCCTGACCTCAGAAGGACAATCCAAAAATCAATGCAGGCATGATTATTACCTAGCGTGATTTAATACCGCAATGGCGGATAAAGACTCAGCTGGTCGACAGTAATCAATATCATCTAAACCATGCCAGCAATGGATATTCGTCATGAGGCATCAAGACGGGACTTTAGCTAAACTCGAAAAACCACCGAATTTTTGTTGGGAATGCCAAGCAAATGGCCATCACCTCTGATTTAAGACCCATCCCATTGTTATCAACGAAATAATCTAGTTAAACTTACTAAATCGATTGAATGGTAGAGGATTAGTTAAAGCGTAACACTAGTCATGCTGGAATGGGGTTCATTTTTTTACTAGCGTGCCACACTTTCGTAACACTAATCTCTTGGTCAAAAAGATGAACACAACTTCCAAAATCAACGTTATATGGCCAAATTAATGCTGGTTGAGTGTGATTGTCAAACTAACCCTTATAAAGTCTCAAATGCCTCTGAAACTCCAAGGAAAAATACGGGGATGGCCACCAGCGATGACCACTTAGCGTGACGCCTGACTCTTAAACACTTTCATAGAGAGCTGGCACAGGCTACCCAGAGGTGTCACGCAGGTGCCATGAATAAAAAATGCGTTCAGTGCGTTGTAGCTAGGCTTGACGTGTACCGCAATCCACTTCAAATGTCAAATGTCTCTACTTCGTGGTGCCGATGACCTTATTTGAAGTAAAAGTCGGAGCGCGCTTAGTCTATGCAAGCCGAAAGAGCACCACTTCCATATGCTGTTGATGCCAACGCAGGCGGCTACCAAAAATTAAGTTTCGGCGAAACTTGTAGTTTTGAAGTACATAGCGCCACCGGTCTTGGGTGAGTTTCTATAAAATGAGTCGCACTCTTTGAATCATTAACTGCATATTACCCTTAGGCTAATATCATCCTGTTCCATGTAAGCAAAACGATTCATTTTCACCGATAGCCAGCCTCAATCAATAGATCGTTGAGTGACTTTATGACCTCCCTTTTTGATGTTAGATGAACCGACCCAAATTGTGTTTACGGGTACCACTACGTAGGCTGAGGCGAAATTCTGACGAAATTTCTACATGCTTCCAACCTGGCAATGATGGATTATGTTGTGCGTTAGTTTATACGGCGATAGAAAAATGCCAGTGCAGGGATATGACAGCTTCCAAATATTTCCTTCAAACTTTGCCACTCCGCAAGTAGCCTGCACTAATATTAGGCAAATGAGTATCAAGGCGGGTCTCGCAGCATCGATATCAGAAAACAGACGACTCAATTCGGGTTGTAGGACTCTACCTTTATCTCTTCCTTAAAGCTCACCCATTTCGTCTTCGATAAGTCACTTTTCTTTCTAACTCAACTTTATAGCTTATGATTAGTTATGCGGAAGCATCGCACACGCAGTTTATCAAAATTAGTCGTAGACCGAAATAGATGAAGTTTTAGTGGTTGCATACCTGGTTAACTTCTCGGATACCGACCAGCATTCTACCCGAGTCTCATCATAGGTGCTGTCTTTTTTCTGTCTTCAATATAGGCTAATCTTACAAGAATTGTCTCCCCCTTCCGCATTATTCTTTAGGTCAACTTTGCGCAGCGATAATTTGCATCTCATCATTTAAATACTCTTATAGAGTCCTCGCTTTCTCTAGGCGCAGCTGACAAACATTATATATTGTTTACAATTTTAAAAGCATTAATAGGAATAGATATAATTTGTGCTTCATTCAACGTGCTAACGCCAGTGTTCGCCATTAATTTCTGCATCCTTTTGCGTGAATTTTAGTTAAAGACAGCATTGTTCCATTGCAAATTCTAATTGAAACCCAAGTGGTAGCTTTAAATGCACCTTAGTGTGGACAGCGAGGTCATGCCTCCCTTGAAGACCTGACTAACAGTTTTAGGCTATATCTAATGCTTATAATTGTTGGTTCATTTTATCTAGAACATGTAAGGCAGACTTGATTTTGACTTAAACACATAAAAGCGCCAAAACTGCGGCTTGAGTCACTCATTTGGCTAATCCTTTTGCTTTGTTATTGTTTACTGAAAAGCAATAGCATATGCCAAGCTTAGTTCGTTTTAACTTAAGTTGGCGATTGTATAGCATATCCCAAAGAAGTCAATCGACGTTTACTGACTCGAAGTAAGCAGGCGGATGAGCTTACAAGTTTGCTTCCAGATAGAATTGTTAGTAAATAGTCTACGCTTAATCGTAGCTCCCCAAAACACATATGGTGGTTGTCTCTTAGACCTGCCAAATCTGAGACCAAATACTCAGACTCGGCTATGAACGTTGTGAGGCGCGGTCGCGAATTTCTCTATGCTGACTCAACTCTAACGCTCCCGAGACTTTACCTCTACAAAATTAATATTCTCTACGGTCAAGATTTTTCCATCATTATGTAATGTTACCTTGTTAGATTAAAGCACAGCAGTTTGGTAGAGCTCAAATTCAGCTCACCTCTGTTAACACTAAATGCCTTCCATGGAATATTATGATGAGTCTCTAGCTAAAGTTTTGCGTCTATAGACTGCCGATGTTAAGGCTTTCATGCAAATTTACATCACTTATGGTCGCTATATCGCCTTCATGGTAATAAATAAAAACATCCTCATGCTTACTAGACGGGGCGAGTGGTGAAGATTTGATTTGGATGCAGGATGGTTTGCCTCGGAAAAAGGCTTGCATAGCTAAATAGCATTTTGAATTTGTTGCCAACTATCACGCAGACCTCCTGTTCAGGAAAGCCACTTTGCATTCTGAATTAAGCTTTATTAACGCTGATTAAATGTGAATGCTGTACGGACGCATGTAATAGCTCTTTGAAACAAAAGTAGCCATGGTATAAATGTTCATCACTCCACTTTGAACCACCAATTCATTAAATTAATTCAACCCGAATGCATATCTCACCAGTCAAGTTCTCCCTTAAGACTTAAAGAGAAGGGCTTCTTTTGAGAGCAAAACTTATGGATACAGAAACAGGATACATTGGTTGCGAATGGGTGTAGCCTTTAAAGCAACTTTTGTTACCCTGTCTTTTCCGAGTGTGAAACAAGGCAGTACGTTCTTGTTCGTCTTTGCTGTAATTGGACAGAGAAAGTGACGTACGCAGTCTTCCTCAGAATGCAAGGACGTATATTTTTTATTTGCCAGTGATGACTCGTCTGTTCGAATGAAATTACTTTTCAATTCACTTTGGCAAAATATGTGCTACATATGACTGGACAGCATTTCATAGCGATTTCATTGAAGTCTAATCGCTTATGAGAGGTGACGCTTGCCCTTTGTCAGATTCTTTCCATTGATGCATGATCCAGGTTAAGTGCATAACGGCAATCTCAAATCACCAGTATTTGACCATCTACATAGATCCCATTCGGATGCGGGAGACGAGGCTGGGGAATGTAGGGGGTAAGTGTTGCATACATTTATCTAGTTTTCCACAGCGTCGTATGCCATTGTAATAATCGCATCGTAGCTAAAATCAGTCAGCAACTGACTAACAAGTCTCACCAACTAGGTTTTTACGGTGTTTCCTCAGTAGAGATAATTTGTGTGGAATTATGAATCTAATTTTCATGGCTTTATTCTCCTTGAGCGAAACGCTGTTAAGCGTTACCAAATTCATCTTGTTAAAAAAGGAAAATCAATGCCAAATAAGTGCTTGCGCATGTCACAGAATAAACCCTGCTCTTTGAATTTTTCCGAATAAATGATATAGACTTATCATTCTCTTATAATCGACACTTAAATGCGCTTAACTTGGGGCGAAAAAGCTAATTGTAATCCCTAATGCCAATCGATTACTACAGCAACACGCATATACATGTACCATAAATCAGATGAACAAACTTTTAAAGTAACTTGCATAAAAGATATCACAACACAGATCCTGCCAGGCGTATTTTGATCTCCGCTCGAAGATGACATCCTTACATCAAACCCAGAAATATTTTAGATGCTTTAAGCTGGAGGTGAAATTGCCGTAACTTCAGGTAATTTTACGCTTAACGTCCCCATAGACTAGTTCAAATGGTAGAAAGTAAGCATAGTGGAAGCACCCTTGCCTTTTGCACAAGACAAACACCGAGATGCTTTCACAAAAATCGTGTGAAGGGAATTTCTAGTGCTGTAAGTTCCAAGAGTACGTTTCTGTAATCTGCATCAGAATTCACTTGTAAAAGTAAGGCGTTTATTGCCAACAGTGATCACTTATCACTGTGTTTGATTCTTTTCAAAGTTCCTTTTCTGTATTTAGGCTAACTTGCATTCTCAAATCAATTAGAATTGCTCGAGTTAATGCGCATTTGTACTTCACCACTGAAAGCCGAATCAAAGATCCCACAGAAGGTCCGAACCGCACTATTTCCTACTTATTCTTAGGTCACCTTCACGTGGATGTGAATTTGTCCACCATGAGGGATAAAATAAGTGTCACGCCAAATGCCATTCCGCTGATTTCGTTGGGAGACGGTATCAAGTTCAGCAGCTGACTTAAGAGTCGTATCCATCGTCGACCACGTTTATACGCCAAATCATCATAAAAGGACATTCCATTACCCATTTATTGAGTAAAGTCATATAAAACCGACAATAATATTAGTAGTCTCTTTTAGTTTATGCCAAACGCAATAAAAATAACTAGTTTTGACACTAACTGGGTCAATGTTATGTAGAAGGTTAACTTGCTCATCCATAACGTAAGGCACAAGGCGCTGATCCAATAGTTGTGCAGACTCATCGGCATGTACCAGCAGATGCCTCATTCTCTCATTGATCACTCCCAACCAACAATGCTCTAGAACGGGATTGTGATTCATCCATTGGCGAATAAGCGCTTAGACTATGGACAACGGACGCACCAAAGAAATGTATAAATATCAAAGCTGTGTAGTAGCAGCACCGCTCAGATCCAAATTTCATGTTAGGGCGACACTTAGTCCTGATTCGTTCATTGTACTGCATTCCTACACGCATGAATCGTACAGCGGAATCAGCCAATTCTAACTCGAATGTTGCATCTCAAGTTCAGGAGGACAGAAGTTCCAGTGAGTGCTTCCCATTTATAGTGCCCTCGTTAAATGGTATGTTCTTAGAGCTATACACTTCATTCTTTTATGAATCCACTCGGTTTCTGCGTGCATCTGCCAAATTATTTTTTTTCCTGACACTTTGCTGTTTGATAATAAGATAGTGATAAGCAAGAATTTAAATTTAGGTTATTTGCATGATGGCAGACCCAGCAGTCTTGCAACCAATAATGTGCTGTCGTGTCTAAATGGAAAAATTTGCCAAATCCTATTTTTTCTGTGTGCAGAATTGGCTAAGCTATCTTCTTTACTTGTTGACGTTTAGGCGGTATTCTTAAGAGAGCCACCAAGAGCGGAATGTGCCCCATCCTTTGTTTATCCACCCCAGTTTGTTAGTAGTACACACCCAGCCAAGTGACACATTTGAAAATTATTACATTTTTTGATGCTTAAATGCACGCTCATAGGTTAGCTTACCTAAGGCAATTTTTAAGGTTGTAACTAATTTTGGTGTGGTAAAGTCATGACCGATTTCGTCAGCATTAAATAGGAAGGCCTATCTACTACTGAATGAGTGAGCATGCTATGCAAGTTTAGAAACCGTGAAGTTAGAAAATAATTTCCATGTTTTCTTCTTCCACTGACGTCATTTTTTCTTTATTTCACAAGTACATTCAATTAAAACAAAGATCATGCCTCGGAAGACCCTTTTGGCCCAAGAGAACCTAACCCGTCGAATCTTGCAGATGGAATTTCCTCAGTATCCGTAAGTACTTGGAATTGGGCTGCAGTACGGCCGTGACCTATCTGTGCTTCATCGTATTTAACAATGGTGATTGCCTTTGATAGAACTCAGATAATTTGCCGCCGAAAGCGGCTACTGGTGGACCTTACGAAAGAAACATGGAAGCAGCTGGATCGATGCCTCTACTCAACAGCTACATGTTACCATCGAACCCAAGTTTGACTCCAGCTGTGATCTCTCTCGGTGGTCATAATATTGCACAGCTTACCACAAATTTCCAAGTAAATTGCCCCATGACCGTTACTGCTCCACTTGGCAGCGACCTCGGCCATTGTCTTCCGACGCTACAATCCGTAAGCACATTAGTTTGAGGATTAGCTAAGAAAATCATGCTTCTACTATATGCGCAAGGCCCTATTCAGCGGCCGACGACTCAAATGCTTTTGAAGGTTACATGTGTAGGCAAAGACTGAGACAAAAGGGCTGTTCTACCATTGCAGGGCACCGCAGCAGTTGCACAGATCCCGCCAAGTGCAGCAATTGTGTCCCCAGTATGGCCGAATCTTGCAGCTGTTGCTATAATTGACAACGCTGGATTAGCCATCAGCAACACGATTACTGCGCTAGGAGCTAATTACGAGGCCTCAAAAAATAATCCCTTGGTGGTGCAGTCTAATGCATACCTCGTGGCTCAACACAACTCACAGCAACTCATGCTGCAGCAGCAACAGCAATATCTTGCTACCAGAGTACTTCAGAGCAACCAATTTTATCCGGGATGGAATTTGCAACTTACAATGCCAAGCACTTCCTATAGCAGCACAGGTGAGTTGTTGTTTGCCGTCATTTGCTGCGGAATTTATGTCTTTATAGCCATTCACCATCATGCATCAATTTTAGCTACCCACCCACCTGTGTGCATCAATCCGCAGTTTGAATATGGTGAGTTTACGCTTCTCCTTTCATTTGCTCACGTTTGGAAAATCTCTTTAATGCATTATCTTCTTTTGCCTTCAACAGCATCGGCTGCTCAATACCCTGCCCAAGTTGCAAGAAAACCGGCGGGTGCTATCTTTCTCAAAACAAGGAGACATTCAATATAATTGTGAGCGATGACTTGTCCGCGTAGATGCAACACCAATGTTGTCCGGTTTTTTTTTAACTGCAATAGGGAAGTGATTTATTTTACCTTGGCAACATTCTACAGCGACTCGTTGGAAAGCTTAATCACAGATAAAAGGAAACAAAAAAGCGAATCGAACTTTTAAAGCTACATATGTGGGCAAGCTTTGGAGTGGAAAACGTCAAGTTTGGACTTCAATGCTACCTTATTACCCCGAATACATTCATAAATTGATGCTGTATATTGCAAAAATAGAGTTAAAAACTTCCCTTAGCGTTATTACCACACGAGGTATCGGCTCGAAGGTGGCACTCTTGCGTTCATTGAGAAGTTATGCTGGGCGTCTCAAGCAGGACATAAAGATACCGCACTGTTAGGTGTCTTTATGGTAAACGTATTTCCCACCCTAGCTGAACTGTGGGTTGACGATATAAATGCAACAGACTGCTGTGCAGAAATATTGCTGTAATTTGACTTCCTTATCTTCTAACTTCCCATTTGATCTCGATACTTACCTGCATACTCTTTAGGCACTTTTTGAAGAGAAATAGGAAATCACATGCTCGGAGATTATGAAATTTGTGCATGGGATTTTAAGCGTACCGAGTACAGGGAATCGCACGGAGTGGTTACATCTTTACGAATAGGCTTATTTAAAATGCACGCAAACACGGTACACAACTACGATGTTTGCTGTTTGCAGTAACCACTTATCACTGTCTAATACTTTTTACATTGCATTTACTTATCTTGCCGGGTTCCGATAGATTTTTTCTGAATTCATGCCAATTAGTAAAATCGTGAATCTCTGGATTCGTTACTGAGGACTGAATTGTAGCTCCCACAAAACCATACTCACCGCAATTCTCTATTCTTCTGCGTGTCGGACCGCCATCACTTAGGTGTATTTTCGCCCATCCCTAAAAGCTATATTCTGTGGCGTGTTAGATATGTCACTTTGTTGCTATCACAGGTTTTCATCAGCTTACATGGTCCCTTATTAAAATAAGTTTCTAATAAATTTTGCCCTAACCTGCTCTAACCTGTTCATTTTTATCTCCTACAAGAGTGCAGTGGATTGGACCTGGTTAACCTGAATTCGTCATTTTGACGGGTGATAAGTGTGAATGTGTTTCTAGACGGAGCAACCAAGCAAAGCAGAGGTGCGTATAAGATTATATGCCCTAAAATTTCCACGTTCTACGTTGAACGCAGTGCGTCCGGTTACAAAGTTGTAGGTCCACAGAGTACGATACATGGGATTGATGGATAGGCTTCGGGAGGGAAGAGTTTAGGGGTTCAGATAAGGTGCTCCAGGGGCAGAACTTTATGCGCTACAGATCTTACAGACTGTTAATACTCCTAGCACAATGTTTTTAAAATATCGTTTTGTTATAGCAGCCGATCAAAATGATGTATCTTGCCTTTACCTTTGTCTAGTGGACGACTGATTTACCTTGCAGCCCTTTCCTCTAGTCCTTGCCGATTTCGTGACCTAATTTAAGCGCTATCGTATTGTCATTAATCTACTATGCACAAAGTTTCAATTTTAATAATAGTTTCATGAGATTCTTTTGCTTTGGCACCTCATTTTAGATGTCACCTCTGAGTGCCTGTGTGGTTATCATTTGGGTGTGTGGCGTTCGCTATCGCTAGTGTGTTGCATGACTGCCGGTTCGAGTAATATTTGGGTGGTTTTGCTTTAACTATTGCTCTTGCCTTGATACATTCAACACGGCTCCCAGCATTTAGAGTTAATCTGCATGCAGATTTTATTCATGCCTTTGTGCATCATTTGGTTAATGCAACGTTCCACCTGATTGATCGCGTTGCCATGCTTTAGTCATTCGCCGATTTTCAATTGTTTTTTTTTTCTGTTGTGGTTTGCTATAGCTCAATCGTATCACATACAACGTGCTTATTACGGCAAATATTTTGCTTCTTTACTGAACTTATTTCGTAAGACTAAGAATGATGCTTTATGAAGTTGGCGTGTTATTTTTATTCCAAAAAGAGCATCAAGTGCATTTAAATAAGGCTGCAGGAAGGTGCACAAGCTCTGTCCTTTGTACAAGATAATCAGTTAAATGCATAAGGTATGGTTTTACAACGTGCAAGAGGCGAACTAAGATAAGGGTTGCAGTTTTTGATATTTAATTTATCAGACGATGGGGCTAACTTAGGTTACAACTAATCACATTTGGTGGATTAGGCCTCAGTAACTCCCAGCCATGACGGCAGGGCATTTCCCGTTATTACAATGGAGAGCCTGTCTGTAAAGGATGCTTTTTGTGACCTCTATTCTACTTGCGATTCGCATTAACGTAAAGAAAAGTGTAGTAACATTTCTCATTTGCATTGATGCGTAAGATAATTAGCGGCCCAAAAATGAACTCGTAACCTTTTTACGATGGCGACATGCCCAAATCGACTTTTGTCTAAGATCGCAGTAGCCGTAACTCATGCACTCACAATTTAACGTGCGGTAATGCAGACGCTCCAATGACTATGCGCAACAATGAACGAGCGCTGAGGACTACTATTACCATTGACTTGCGACCAACCTCCATTATGCCACTAACATTCTTTTAATAACTTACCGCTTCTGTTAGGCCTAGGTTATTGTCATTGTAATGTGCCGACCTCAAGTTGTCTAAGGGGTCTCTAACCTACCATGCGATCCTGCGTCTACCCAGCCACTACCTCTGCTGCCCCACATTTTGACAGCCGGTGCTGCAGTCAATGTAGCAGTTAAGTGACGCAGCCTTTATTAAGCTGCTAGCTGATGATTTATTTTTCGCATTTTTTACATGGCTACATATTTAAGGCATCATGAGTGCATGCCAGGGCCTTCCTTTTACGCCTTGATTCCATCCCCTTATTTGGGTCATTGAATATCGCATCTTATGTTTGATGTAGTTTGAGAGATTCCGAACTTACGGATGGGCCACTGTAGTTGGTTTGATGTTTGCATCTTTGTATTTGTCCTTCGATTTGTTTACCTATTAAACCCCAAGTTATGAGCCCATATGCATTAAATTCCATTGCCAAGACTTCAAATGAGCGCAAATATCAAATTGGGCAAAGGAATGGGCAGAGGAAACAGATCCTTGTGTGATGTTGCGCCTTAGCATTAAGAGCTCATCACAATGGAGTGGGATATCACGTCTGCAACTCACAGATATCAACGCTTGTCACTAAATCTCTGCGCGACTCATAGGACCTCGCACAGTTCCACCAAAGAGGAACTGTCAGCGAGGCCAAAATAAGAATATTTGAATGTTGCCAAGTGCCTATATTTCCCTTTGTTTTGATCTGCTTTTGTGCATTATCATGGCCTTAGCTTAAGTGCACATATTCCGATTTCAAAGCATTTCTGACCTTACTAATATACTCATCTTTGCTAGATCTGAGCTTCAGTTATGCCTGCAACTCAGTCGACTAGACTGTTCTTAAGATTGGTGGTGATATGTCTTTTTACTTAGCTGCTACGTAAAATTAAACGATTACGCAGCCTAATTAGACTTTGCAAATTGCATTCTGTAACATTAAAAAATGCAGTCGGTTGTGGCGTGGATAAACATCACTCTCTAACTGATTGCAGGTCGAGAAGACGACGCGTCAGGCGGCATTACAACATTGTCCTGGCAGCCAAACCTCCGTCTGCTTACTCACATTAGAGTATCTCTCATTGTGAGCCCAGCGATGAGTTCTAATCGAGTAGCAGAACAGGGCCATGCAAGCAGATACAAAGCCGGTTAAGCATAAACAATTTCTGTAGAACTGAAGAGGCACTCTGGTGGGTATTCAATTCATCGTGGAGAAGTCCATCTTCTTCTCAAGGGATGTAAATGCAGATGTAGACTTGGCTTAAATGCTGACGCTTTGGATTCGCAAGTTGGAAGCAGGGTAGAGTGTTAAACATGCGACATATCAGCCTATTCTCAACGTTAACTTAACAAGAAATTGACTATAAGGTGCTTGTGGGCTTGACTGCGTTTAACTGATGTCTTAGTCTACTGGGAATGAAAATGATGGCAACAGTAGAGGATTTGCTTGGATTAATTCTACCACATAGGTTGCCTTCTGCCCTAGAGCTGGTAATGCCTCTGCTATCCTTAATGATATCAGCACATTTTCTCACTGTTAAGCATAGGAACAGATAGTCTTCCTTAGTTTAATGCCAACGTATTGTGATTGGGCTGAATGCCGCATAGACGCTGACCAATGACTTCGCGTATGCGTGTGGCTTGGGTTAGCGTCACATGCAAGGAGTCAGTAGGAAATACACTCTTAACTGAATGGCTTACACTAAAGTACGCGCCGCTACAGTACATGGATCGGGTTGGTTTACTGGTGGCGCTGATGACTAACTTGAGCAAGCAAAGTGTCCTCCCCCTACCTAAGATCAAAATGGCGCAGAGGGTTGGATTGGCTTGGAAAATCTAAGATGAGCTAAGCTAATCTATAAGCCAAAGCCTGCCCTATACCTCTGACGCTGAGGCTTTGCTTAATGCCTGTTATACAGCGTCTGGATGGAGTGTGATAGTGAAAAGTACCAATCACTAAAGTGCTCCCCCGATTCTATTGCCCTAAAAAAATGACAGCGATCCATTTTATGGCATCAGACAAGCCCGTGCACAAATGGTTATTCTTGAAGAATTAGCGATTGAGATGGGTTGATTCGCTTGCTGCCTAAGAAGGAAGGCATGATAAAACGGTGGGGTCTTTTTCGCACCTATTTCGATGAGAAAAGTTTGTTCACTTCTCATTACCGCTACATTTTTTAACCGGCATGGGTAATTTTAATGCTTCGTTGTAAATTTACTAGGCCTTACGCAAAATATGACGATTGCTGGAATCTGAGCAAAAAAATCTGGACGGAATTTTTATGAGGATATTTTAAATTCGACTGCCCTAAAGCTTTTCGGACTAGCAAAATTTGAAGTCATTTGAGTTAATGTTATTCCCGTATTTATGATACACAACTTTATTAATAAGTAATTCAAACAGGAACACTTTTCTAGTGTCGCAAGCCTTCACATGAAAGATTTACACGGAGACAGTCAAGCACACCCAAGAAAATGGACCGCGTACAGATCATATGGCAAGTGTGCATGTGCTTGCGAGTTAGCCGTTGGCATGCCGATCCGCGCTAATGAGCCCTGTGTTTGTACAAAGGTTGTAATATATGTGTTCTTTAAATGTGCCTTGTAGGCTAGAGATGGGAGGACAACATAGTCGCTTTCCAGGGTCTGAGGCGCAGTTACTGCATGTCTTCCTTCCGCTTATGATAAATATATCCCAAAATATTCAACTTTCTCATGGCAAGAGTGGCAGAAGAGGAGGAAGGAAGAGCCGTCTTCAGCGCCGGTTACAACAATATGAGGAATCACGAACAAATACCTCTACTGAGTAGCAATTAAGTAGAAATAGCGTTTCAGCTATAAGTGCAGCCGCAAAGACCGTCAGCTGGACCGAAGCGGTGAGGCTGAAGGAAGGGCTAGGCAACGTATGAATTGATATAGTTGTGGCAATGAATGACCTCATAAGCACTTTTCATGGCACACAAATGAAGCTTGTACGCCTTCAATTACCACCGGTAGGGCAGTGTTAAAACACAGCGCTTAAATTGAGCACCACTATGAAGTGGTGGCATGGAGATGGTGGTTTGAGCATGTATGCATCCATGGGATGACGAGGGTGGTTTAATGCTAGAACAATGTAGAGGGAGTAAAGCTACCGCATTTCTTGATAGAGAAGGGAGAAACTATAGCTATCTTCTAAGGTAAGTTCACGAAATTCGTGGCATGCAATATGCCACAGTTAGCAGCAAAGGGCAAATTTGTCACTTTGACAAGCTGATTTAACAAAGGACTGCATACCATCTCCGTCCTCTCCATGCCTTCCCTCAGCTCATATCAGGCACCAACTCCATTTTTGAGAATCAGAAAATATCTAAGGCGTAGTTACCATGCCAGTAACTCAGACGTCAATTTCTCCAGATTACGCATTTGTTCTGGCCAACTCACTGACATATGCCTGAGTTTGACAATGCCAAGCACTTTATTAAAACACGGCCACGCTAAAACACTCCATTCTCTTATAAAAGAACAGCTTAATTGCGTTCCCTTTAGTTTTATGATAATACTTTGTTTGTTTGAACTACCAGTCTTGGTCAGGGTCACAGAGGTGGCCATATTGCCCTAGCTACGGAGGCTAGCCTCCGGGCCATTCCTGCAGATTAATTCCCTCTGCCCATGGAATATATATATATATTCTATCTTGGCATTCTACCTTCTTTTACCTCAAGGGAGCCTCTGGACATCACAATCATACTTTAAAACCGCCACACATGCAGTACAGGAAATAGTAAACGAAAAGCTCAGGATAACTGTAGAAGGCTCCTCTTCTTCCTCCTGACCACTATTGTTATTAGAAGTCAAAACACGATCCGACATTTATTACAGGAGGGCGATAGCACAGCGAGGCCGGGGATAAATCACGCTCCTATGAGTCGCCACACTGCTCCGCCACTAAGCTCAAATTGTTTTTTTTTCCGCCTCTGGCCTACAAAGCGCATTTAAAGAATCCAAGTATTACAATAACCTTTTGATCCCAAGTACTATTTTGAGAAAACCGGCTAACCTAGCACAGTAAATCAAACTAATTTTTCGCATAACTAAATTATGCAATAACCATTCTGCTATAACTCAATAATTTTCAATGTCTACTACTTTAATTGACTCATAAAAAGCATAGTTAAGGGTAGATTATTTCATATGTTGACTGGCAAAAAGATACTAATATGTGCATGCAATTTGGTTTTATCCGCATGATTACATTATTACAATTGTTTAACTAAATAAAAAAACTATATTTAGCCGGTTATAACAAATTAATATTGCTTTATAGTGACATAAAGTAATTGCGTTTGCTTCTCATATGGGACTCTTTTAAGGCGGTTCGCCTTAAATTCGAATTCATGTTGATTTTCTGATACCTTTAGGCGTTTTAGTTTGAGGAGCCTTGTTTGCATAAATTTTGGAAAACCTCAATAAACTTTTGGCTGCACTTCTTATGAACAACGTTTATAACCAGTAATTGTGCGGAAATATGCCTTCGGCGGAGTATCAAATGCTGAGAACGGAGGTGTAGTACTTTGCTTGTTTAAACTACCGGTTTCGGTCAGGGCCAGAGGTAGCCGTACCACCCTAGATGCGTAGGCTGGCCTCCGGGCCATGACAGCAGATTTTTCCTCTCTTTCCTGCAGTGTGTTGGGCTTTCACCCCTCGACATTTTTTCTTTTAGGATACTATGGGCTTACAATGGTTGCGGACTGGCATTTGACGAATCTGTGGGATAATGGAAAATGGGGTGCCTCCTTGGTATTGTGATGTGCATCACGCCATGGACAGTACCCGCGTGTTTAATGGCATCAAGATAGGTGTTGCCCGTTCGGCACGAGCATTGGACAATCACATAGACGCAAGCTAAAATGACGAGACAAGTGTGAGATTAAAGCTGACATGATAGGAAAGCTTATTTTGTCGTTGAAAAGGGGATGGTGAATTGGGCGGTGATTGTCAACCCTGATAAGAGGAAAATAAAAGTAGTCTTCAAAATTCGCACATTGAACATGGAACTCGCCAGCACAGCATTGCTGTGCCTGACGTTTGGGGTTTAAGGCGTAAGTTATTGGCCCGTACCCTTGCATGGGTAACTTTCCAGAGGCATTTTAATGACGTCCACGTGTGATTGCTGCAGTGAGTAGGACGACTTATTTGTCTGGCGCGCTTGTCTCTGCAGATTTTTACCTACGCAGCTTATTTCACACGAAGTTGTGCGATTTAAGGATTCTTTTGCATGTTAACGGTCATCAGCTAGTCGATGGTATAGAGTACAGTTTCGTTTTCTGCGGCAAATGGTTGGACCTGTCATTGCATGTTTGCAATGCAACAGTAGATTCCGGACTGGTAACCACTGTCAAGTCTTAATTATTCTGTCACTAGTTGTCGTGGTACCGCATCATTGACAGGAGCTTGACATTCCGCTTTTAGGCTCGTATTTCTTCCACTGATCATGGACACGCGTGATGTCTAGCACATTGTCCCATCCCATGCGGAATTCGCTTACACCATGGAAGACGCAGTACTCTCGCTGAGGATTGCATAGAGGGGCACTGAACATGGCGAAGGCGACTGTGATGCTCCAATGGTTTGTTAGGTGGCGGATTTCGGTGATGGGGACATCTATTTGCCTAGCCGATGTACCTTCGTGGAGTGAGCCGTTGGCATGATAAATACATGTATATGCATTCTACTCGAGTATGATGTCCCTTTTCGTCTCCGGGGAAGAGAAAAGTTGGGGACGCTGCAGCACGTATGTATGAATTGGTGATGGAGATGTTCTATTGCGCAATCGCAGCCCACTTTCTATGATCAGATGGCGGCTATGGCATGTTTTACCTCAGCAATGTGAAAGTGTCTTAATTTTGTTGGGTTGCAGTTTATTGACGCGAGTGCGTGCACTCCAAAGAACCATCTCTATTTGGTACTCCAATCCTACTGCTAAGTGTGCTGCGAATTGTCAAAAGTAAGGAGGTGAACGCGTATCTTGTGAGTAGTCGAGTGAGTATAAAGGAGAAGGGCTAGGGAAAAAAAAAGCTTTCAACTTTACAGGAGATAACAAGAAGCATGCTGTCTTTAGATGACCTTGAAGGAGTGAAGGCTAGGAAATGAAAGAGAATTTGAATAATATATCAAAATGTAGAAGATGGAAGCAAAAGAAGGCACAATACTAGGGCTAAATACATACATATTCAGAAAGCAGAAGGCACGGAGCTGCTAGAGTGGCTTGGATGCCAGCTTGCACTGCTAGGGCGACATGGCCACTTAAAGGACCGTATCGAACCCGGCAGTCAAGCACACAAGGTATTACATAGCCCTTCTCTTCATTTGAGCGTCGTCTTTGACGTCTCCCTTAGTAAACCTCCCGTGTTAACCATCACAACGCAATCAGTACTGGAAGAAACACTCACGAGCCAACCGTGCTATTCATAGAAACTGGGACGCAGCTAAGGGGATGCTTGACCACAGTGCCACCGATTTCCACTGGCAGTTCGACTGAACTTAGAGTTTGGTCTAGCTTAAGAAATATACACGGCGTTGCATTGTTTTATGAGCTGGAGGCACGTAAAAGGAGTCTATGTGATATTGTTACTTGTAAAGCTTGATGCAAAATGGTGGGTTTAAATTAGATGGAAACGAATCTGTGTTGCTTCTTTGTTGCTTTATAATGAAGAACTTTGCCCCTGAATATCACAATGTCACGCTGATAAGACGCAATTGCGAGGCACAATGCTGAAACCTCTGCTAAAGACTAGTCATAAAGCAGTTGAGCATTTGTAGCGTAGCCAACAATGGTAAGGTGTAGTGGAGAAAGAGAAATGCAAAAAATAAATGTGGTTGTTTGGGAAATGCGGCAAAGATATAAAGGAATAAGGATGGATATGTATAGAGCTAACCAAATATGCTTGTTTTGGACTAGCATTCAGAAGGGATGGGGCAAATATCAAATGGGAAATAAACAAGCACAATTGTAGGGAAATTAAATTGACAGAGACCACTTTACAAGGGGAAGAGGAACAATGAAGCATTTGTTGTCATGGGTGATTAGATGAGCTTGGAAGGAGAAAGAAAAGGAAATGAGGAAATGAAAGAGAATTTCATCCGCATAACCTCATATTTCAAAGACGGCTGTAGCTTTCCAAGACTTTCTTGGAAGCAAAAGAAGGCACAATACTAGGGCTAAATACATACATATTCAGAAAGCAGAAGGCACGGAGCTGCTAGAGTGGCTTGGATGCCAGCTTGCACTGCTAGGGCGACATGGCCACTTAAAGGACCGTATCGAACCCGGCAGTCAAGCACACAAGGTATTACATAGCCCTTCTCTTCATTTGAGCGTCGTCTTTGACGTCTCCCTTAGTAAACCTCCCGTGTTAACCATCACAACGCAATCAGTACTGGAAGAAACACTCACGAGCCAACCGTGCTATTCATAGAAACTGGGACGCAGCTAAGGGGATGCTTGACCACAGTGCCACCGATTTCCACTGGCAGTTCGACTGAACTTAGAGTTTGGTCTAGCTTAAGAAATAAATTTGGAGAAAGAGGTTATGCAGAGCATCAGCTTGTCCATGTGGAGACGTTAGCACATCGGTCCCCTTAAGCTGATGCATTGGAGAAATCGCCGCGACGAAACTTCTTTAGTTCTTCACGGGCAGTGTCGATTTTTAGTTACTAATAGCTTTCTTGCAAAACACGGGTATGCGGTAGATGCCGAAGGAAGATATCATCTTAGCCCTTCTGTTATGTGATAGCAGAGATTCTCCATTCGCAGTATATGAACTTCTTTCGCACAAGTGGAGTTTGCCAGAAGCAGTATAGATTGAAATTAAAACGTATTATAGTTGAATGCACCTTCCGTTGGTGCCAATACAGCATCTCAAGACTTCCTAATGGTAAGAGAAGTCCAAACGCCAGAGCAGTATATATGTATTTAATAGACAGTGGGGAGGGGCTGCATGGCATGGCCCGGAGACCGGCTTACACGGCTAGGGCAATAAAGCCACTCAAATGGCCGTAAAGAAAACCAGTGGTCAAACAAACAATGGACTACTATACCTGTAGTGGACCTCGAGCATTTCATTTCCAAATTTAAAGAAAAAGCGATACTTGAGATGAGTGAATACGAAACGTTTTTATTAAGCCCAAATTAAAGACATAATTTAAAGATGCAAACAGCCGAAAATTGTTATTAAACATGGGCACGTGCATGCAATAACGATAGATTTCTATCAGAAATGTCTACAGCCTGATCATTTAGCCATGTACATGCTACGCATCTTTAAAAAAAATGAGCATAATATTTGTAATTCCTGAGACACAAGCCTACCGTAGATCGCATATTTGTTAATCGAAACAAAATTTTGAGTTAAGTATTTTGCCCAGCATTTTCAACGTCAATAGCGGTAACCCAATTCCGCCCAATCAGTATTTTGGATCAGTCGCTACGCCAAAATGCCACGATTTTGTTAAAAGCGGCCTATATTTATTAACGAATAACCTAAAATACTGAGGATTACCTAATGAAAATGGCTTTGCGGGTTATAAATTTTACAAAATTGTATGGCATCTGGCAAGAGCATAAGTTGCTAAGCAGGGACACCCTAGCGATTACCTTGGAAGCCGGATGCTGCCTTTGGCATTACGCCGCCCGTATCTTGGTAAGAAAGATTTGCATTTTGTGACCTCTTACCATGCTTTTTACGGGGATATTAACAATAGCTATTTGCTAGACAGACCAAATTTACCCCCTACTCTCAAGTTTTGATCATTAATGCGCGACAAAGTTTCTTTTACATCAAAAATTGCAACACCCACACCTGCATATTGCGTTTATAATATTAAATATTTAAAGTTCCTACACCTACATGTTTGTATTATGAAGCCTTTGAGTCAGGAATAGTAAAGAATTTAACCACGATGCACCTGCTCGCCGTGAACTGCGATCATAGAAAAGATCTTTTAGGTATTAGGTTCTGACTACAAGTTTAGCTTAATGCATGCATAAAGCAGTATTTATTCGATAAAATGGCAAATTAACCCAAGTGTTCTGTGCCTTACATACCTCTCACTTTAATCTTGAAATGTTTTAAACAAGACTTTAGCTGATGGCTTATCGCGGTACCAATATCGCAGGTCACCTTTGAAAATATAACATTTTGTGTCACGCAACTGGACAAAGACTGCGCTATAAAGAAAAACGGAATCGAATGTTAGGCCATATCCTTTCCAGTGAAGTGTAGTCCAATTGTAAGACAGCTGATATTTAGAAATGACCACAATGCAGTGTGAATGATTTCAGTGCGAAAACTGAGATTGCGTAACCGCACAGCTGTGGTCTATTTTCTTGGTTTTTTCTGCAACTGTTCAACTTTCTACCTAGCTCTTTCTTCCATCATTGATGGCTTTGATATTTTTCGTTTTATGCAATAAAAATTTAGACTTGGCCCATAAATAAGAGACTTAGTTGCCTAGGTTGGCACAGACAATAATTGGATCCCTTTGTGACAAGGATTGATTTCAATTTGGAATCAGATGCATATTTGCTTCCATAAATACTTTTAGTAAAATATAGCGCAAAAACTTTTCCGCCTTCTTTAGACCATAAGTTAATTAGAATCAGGAATCAGCAGCTGATTCCCCTCTGTAAGAAGTAGCGGCAGCTCTTGCTGTAAAATCGGACAAGTTGGATGTAGCCGGTGAGTAGGGTTTCCATTTTGAAAATGAGAGCTGAGCGACTATAAGCATAGAGATGCGCTAATATTTATCCGCTTTGACCAAATATTGCACACAAGTGGGAACCAGCAGTTTGCCTCCATTTGTAAATTATCGCGGCATTTCTTGTTATAGAATCTCACGATAAAAATGCGGCCAATTGGCAAATATTCTATAATGGCAAAGAAAACTAAGAGAGCTTGGCACTGAAGGAGGAAATATGGAAGAAGGAGGGCATGTGCACTAATAGCAAAGACAAATTGATTAAGATTTAAACAGCGACGATCCAAATGCGTGAGAATCTGGGACAAAGGAAGGAAAGTCGATTAGATTCAATCGAGTAGTGCATTTTTAAAAGATAGATTATTTGTTGGAGTTGAAAATATATTTCAGGTTTCTCGGTCATTTTCCCCCTTTTACGTTTGCATCATTATAACTTCTTCAACACCTGTTCATGCTTCCTCTTTCTTCTTATCCACGATTCATTCGTGTATCTCTTTCGAGCAAGTTTTCTAATTCGCCATATTTACTGCTCTTAACGAAAACTTTCTCTTCACTTCACCACTAAAATCATTTAGTCGCCGCCTTTGTTCCTTCATTCCTTACCGATTAATGCACTTAAACAACCATTGATGGTGAATCAAGCTTCTACAGGGTGCTGCCCAAATGGAAGGCAAAAAGAGCAACTTATCTGTTAAAATCTCTACGGATTTATACAATCATACCAAAGGACATGGGAAATAGGGTAGAGGATTTGAAGCTAACTGAAGAAGCTTTAAAAGTTGTCTACGTCACTTTCAGATCCATAATAGAAGAATTGGCTGGATAAGTCATGTGCACATCTATAATGTACGTGACCAGCATCACAGCCTTGTCATTTGACTACGATCAATTCGGCACAACCTTTCTCGCGCCTACTTACTTGTCGTCTTTATGAACTACTGCATCATCTCAATTATCCAAGTCGGCTTTCAATAGTAAATATATTATGGTGAAAAGCCATTTCCAACCAGCATTCTTTTGCATTTCTTGCATGCTGCCTTGTAGACCTGCCATACGAAATATTTTTACTTAGACTGCACTGCTCACACTCAGTAAAAAATTTTACAATAACGATTAAATCCAAGTAGAGTTTTTTACCTTTGGACGGGGTTGCAGTGTCTCTCTAGCACACTAACCCGATGCCCAACGGGCGGATAGACGCACGAAAGCAAAGGACGGCAGCCAATTTCTGATGCTCTTGTCACCCCATACTTTTACTTAATCACCTCACGCGGTGTGCTTGCATCACCTTGCCGGTGGAACGTATAAAGGTTAATACAAGCTGCAGTGCGTTGTTGAAAGTGCTTCTGAGCAGAGCTGTTGAAGCAATTACACAACAGGCGCAGTGATATCTGCCCATTCATCGATCATAGGACAATCCAGCCAATGAAGCTGTGGAAGGCGCGTCTCTGACGTCTAAGGGCAATGGCCACGTTCATCGCAGTGACGACCTTATGGTGTACGTGCTAGTCATGCGTGACGTAGACGTTGGTGACGTCCTTCAAAAAGACCTAATTCGAGAACATCAGGGGACACTAACAGCATAAGAGGAGTAGAAGACCGCCTTTTCTGCGATATAACTCAGCTATTTCTGATTGCTTTACCAAAATAAAATTCATGCGCATAGAAAGAAACCCAAGCGGTATTGCTCAAATCGAGAGCATCAGAAAACAATGACAGTAAACGAGAGGTCACAAGGTTCGTTTTCTAATCAAGGCTGAATCAAAAGGAATAAAATCAAGCGCGCCGAGTTAAATCATTTCATTACCGCCTAACTTGAGAACATCGTATACATTTCCACAAGAGAAGAGGCCACGGATTTCATATTTTGGTCATGGCTAAATCAGAAATAATATCCCTAAGAACAGTAACTCTATCCAACTATTTTCGTTTCTTTCCCCAAACAAAACTCAGTACGCTTCGACCGAGACTTAGCGGTCACTGCTTAAATCGAGAACTTAAGAATATATTCCCACTAGACAAGAGGCCACAGAATTTCCTTTTCTGGTCAAGGATGAAATCGAAATTGATGGGATGGGTTAGGGTTAGGGTTCCATTCGCAACTAACCTCGGTACGTGCTGAGCAGAACTGAGTCATCACTGCATAACTTGAAAATTTCACGAAATACTTACGCAAGACATGAAACCGTAGAGTGCCTTTCCTGGGTGAGCTAAAAACATAAACGAATTATATCAAGCTTGCGGATATAGCGCAACCATTTTTAGTTCCTCGAGAATATAAATTAAATACCCTTCTACCCATAACAATTTGTCACTGATTAACTTGAGGATATCAAAAGCAATTAAAAAAGACTAAAAGATGCTGAAAATCAAACCTAAACAGGGCTGATAGAAAACTATATCAACAGTCGGAACTTGTCCAGATCATTTGTGGATCAAATCATAATAAAAAATGAAGGCAGCGTAGCTAGTGCTTTATCTTCCTTTCAGTTCCTGATATTTCAGCTTGCACACTCATGCATGCATGCATGCACCGATGTAAACTTACATTGCTTTCCATGACGATAGAACGACGACATCAGCTGATTTATGGTTTCATTCCATTTCACTTCGTCTTGAAGGCGCCGTACTTCAAACCCGTATCTCTTAAATACTTTGAGTTCACTAATGCTCCCTACGTATCCTACAGACCTTGAAAACGACAAGCGAATAAGTTGATTTTAAGACTTGTTTTCCACAAAAGTGCTAATAGTGGTCGATTTTTGCCACCAATAGCTCAAAAGCACTTTTATTCACAGATTTATCGTAATTTTACCTAAGCAATAGATTGTAATTAGGATGGCAATCTGCCCTTGTTGCATATTTAGATTTTCCTTTAAACGTAGTGCAGCGGGCTCCCATATAGCTTCCCATTGCGCGGGCAATAGGAATTATACAAACATTTGAATAGGTAATCTTAAATAGGGTGAACAAATGGAGTTGGAGTGTATGGTCCTGTCTATCGGCTATCTCGTGAAAGGCTAACGACCTCTATGACCTGAGACTCGCACTTACTGTACGGCTTTAGAATTGAAAAATATATGTTTGACTGCAACAAGTATAAGGAGCCTTTTAGTGTTATAGGCATTTTCGCCAAAACCATGCTAGATGGTCTTCGTCTGTGTCAAAATGCTTTACGCCGCAGGCGAATTTTCCTCTCTCCACACTTCAACTGCAGCCACATGGTAAACATCGATTCATCATGGGCGATTTCTCCTCTCCCTCTACTTTAACTGCAGTTTGGTGGCAAAAATCGGCACATCACAGCCATTCATTCTCTCTCACCTCTTTAACTACAGTCACGTCTTTAAAGTCCGTACACCACAGTCAGCCAACGATGAAAGGAATTTACGGCGTTAGAACGTGGTAATGCACATGGTGCAAATGCGAATGCCAAAATGTTTCAGCTTTTGCGCTACTTTTGGCTTTGATGGCATTTTAGTATTGCATTTAGTTGTTTTAGGGAGGATTTATAATCTGGCAACGAAAGGGTGAAAATTTACCCGCTAAATAGAAAAGTTGCTATTACAACTTTAGCAACTACCAACATTGACGGTATTACTGGTTTCACTACTAAAAATGCCAAATAGGACACGTTAAATAAGAAAATTTTGAAGTAAAAGCAGAAGCATCCGATGATTCATTTCTGCATCAAAAATTAACGCGCTTACACCTACAAATGCGTAAACGCGTAGGCCGAGCATGCAGCACATTGGCACTAACTTTAAATTTCTCTTTATGAGTAGTCATGCTTAAGACATCCGTAGCAAGGCAGAGATCAGCAGTATGGAAGGAAGAAGACTAGCAGCAATCACGATTCTGAGTCTTCAGCACCTCTAATGTTTACAGAACATTATTTTTAGTTTATTTGATGTTGAAATCTAGTTTTGCAAAGGGGCCATCAATAAAAAAACTAATGAGCGTTTTGGCAAAGCTAAGAGTTTGAATCTTTTAAAGGGTTTCGCTCTTAGGGTAATGATTTAACAGAGCATTCAGAGTGACTCTTCGCAGCTTCAAGCAGTCAAGTTAATGGCATTTGCAGAATTAGATCGGGAACTGCTACGATTTCAAGCAAATCCGGCACAAATAGTGTGAATTCAACTTTTATGCGAAGTCTTTGAAATGTCGACAGTGCAAACAGTACAGGCTCACGGAAGCTTGCTGTTTCTTTTAGCAGTCTACGAAGCGGAGCGCAAAAGCAAAGTGATATTTGAAAGTGCCTGTCGGTAGATCAGCACACTGACAGCGTGTACTATGACATTCTTCAAACATTTTGCCTTAGAATTTGCCCATTTTATGGAATAAGGTAAGATTCGTTAGCCGACGACATAAATCAGCAACAGCTACTGACATCGTGGCACCGGCGATATCGATAATGTTCGTGAGAGCATCTAATACAAAGGCCGGTCTGATGACTCTCTTTGCAGTTTTATGCCCAACTATGCGTTTTCTAGTTGCTATTTAAATTAGTCCAGGATTAACTCAGTTTCAGCAAAATTAAGGAGGTAACTTGCACTTGTGATTTACGTGACCTTGATATCTTGTCGACATTACGGGCTCAGTCTACAGGACTTACTTTTATGGATACAAGCACGGCCAACTCCCGAGTTTCCTTCTTTGCCTTGCTTGAGGCAGACTTATGGGCTTAGATGTGGACGGATGCAAAACGAAATAATAAGTTGTTGTTCTCCGCACATCTGCCTAGGAATTTAATTTTTAAAACCGCCTACCATGCAATGGTGTCAAAAGTTAATTGGCTCAGGCCAAATAAGGTTGAACGTCACTTAACGGCTCATTTCAAGTGGATACTTAGGATCCTCCTCTAACAATTCGAAATGATTTGGTCGCTAGCTGAGACAGTGTTGGAACAGTGCGTGCATACGAAGAAGGAGTAGGTTAAAGAGTAAGTAAAAAATGAGAAAGAGAACGAGAGCGCAGGCGAAGCGGAGCATTCCCAGCAGGTGACAATGTGGAACCGCAAATCATCTACTTCGGTGTTTCTTTACTAGGCGTGATGTCGCAAGTCAGTAAAAAACGTGTGATGTTAAGAAGGACCAGCATTATTTGTGCCTTCTAACTAAGACGAGAACTTTTAGTGATTTGAGATTTGCCAATGCATTTGGGTTCTTTATTCGATACAGTCAGGAGTCCAGGATCTTTACTGCTCCTTGAGAACGACATTTTGCCACATGCGCGATTAATGCCACAGCCATGAATTCAATTTAGGACTCAAATAGGTTATTATAAACGCCTGAATAAAGTGCATTGGTGGAGGGCATTAGATTTTGCTAGTGGACGTTAATTTACCTAAAAAACTAGCTAATTTAATAACAGAGAGGCACAATTACATGATTAACTACATACCAGCATTGATAATCTATCTTGTACCCGACAAACATTGGCGCTTCTGCATGGATTCAATGCAGCACAATTGCTGATATTCCTTCAAGTGCTGTTTATTTAGATTCCACTCAAGAGACGCACAGTTCGCAGCTGCTTGACTACGATAGAGATAGCCTTTGATGCGCTCACTTGTTACGTTCTATTCTTTCTGCATCTTGTTACTATTTCTCAAGAGCTTCTACTGTCTAACACTCAGAAAACCGACAAATAGTACCGCCTCTTGAGCAAATCTGGAACAAAGTTAAGAACTACGATCATGCATTCGATGTGCTGCAAATGTTATAAAGCAATTTGTGTGTCAACGGTAATTTTCAGTTTGGAAGTGCAGGTAAGGCAAACACGATTTAGCAATTTCTCAGTTACAATTCTATCTTAGTTTTATTAGCGTAAAAGACATTTTCGCATCTAATAGGCCGATATTTGTTTAAGTGCGACCAGCTTAGCAATCGATTCTGGAATTCAGCATCGTTCAAGAGATAAATACTTAGTTCAAATACTTGAAACAGAACTAAAGGCTTGCATTTGTGAGGCTGCTACTATTGATCAGTACTTATGACAGGCATAGAATGCAATCAGACAACACTTTGAGCAAAACATTGCCACAAGTTTTTTGTCATCTCACAAAGAAAAAGAACTACACCGTAAAATTTTACCTTCAAATGCGTTCGAAGAAGTTCATGCGCAGACTCAAAGTTCGGCGTCGGGAGTTGTGTTAGTTGGAAAACAGCAGAAGATTGGAATTAAGAACGAAGCAATAAATGCTTAATGAAGGCGATAAAGTGCAAAGTGCTGCAGTAATAAAGAAATAAAACTTCTATGCAAAGATTTTGTGTGCTCGCGCAAATTTAAAGCCGAAAGCAACTTACAGTGCTGCCATGTTTGTGAAGTAAACTTATTAAAGAAAGTCTGGCTTACTTACTATGAAACTAGTCCATGGGGAACTTATGGAATATATGAGGATCAAAATTAAGTTAACTACATTCCTGCATTTATACGGCCAAATCTGTCCTTTTTGGTATAAATAATAGGTAAAGCAGCGATGCTCTGGAGCAAATGGACTGCAGGTCACCCATCAAGTAGCTATTGGCATTTTGGCTACCAGTAACATCAAGTAATGCTGCAGACTATGGTCACTATAGACAGCATTTGAATCGAAAATTCTATTAAGATTTTAGATTAAATGAAATCACATAAGTGTAAAACTGTAGTCCTTGATTGCAACTCTTATATTTTGATTCGTGTTAGCAATAGCTGAAAGGCGAAATTCGTAGCCCATAATTATAAGGTCATTTGTGCGGCTAAGGAGCATTTATAAGGACATGGTGGTAGATAAAGGCAAATCTAAACCTAAATGCGCCTCGATAAAACTGTCCTATTTAGTGCATTGGCCGATTTTTAACGCGAACTTGCAATTCAATTAAAGAATTCGTTAAATTTCATCAAATTACTACCAAATATGCAAAAGCAGTAGTAATAATTCAATTAGGCCCAGACAATCGGGTAGGCAGACTTCAAAAGGCTCTTAAGCCACATTGTACCCATGCTTTGCATCCTAAGCTCTTACCATGACATGCGCTTTGTTACTTTGACCACCACTAAACACTCAGCTTTAAAGCGGAAAGATGTTTTGCCATGATGCGCTTATGCGGAGGCAAAAGCAAGCATGTAATCAAGCGCAGACTATTTGCTGACAAATTTTTGTTCCTAATAAACACATTAACAATAAAGCAGCGGGCTAACCTGTTTGCAGCCCATGTAGGTGATTGCGGCACAACAGCTCGAATAAAAAGACCTAATTAGGCTGCCCAGCTTATTTGATATATAAGTTTTTTAATGTGTGCAATCTATCATTTCTAAGTAGGGGTGGCGGAGGGAAGTCGGAGAAGTTCTGGGTTCTTCTTGTTTGTAGATAGTTCAATAAGAGCCTGCAGATAACCACACATTCTGCGACATTAATTCTGCTTTCGCCATCCAGTAGTATGCAAAAGGTTCCACTCGTTGGGGGGGACGATGAAAATGATATGTAAAGGCAATTCATTGCGTGGAATGTAGCGAATACGCAGCAATTACGGTTGATAGTTTAAAAACAGGGAGTGAAGTAAAGAGAATTTTGGACAAGGAAGTGCGATAAAGTATAATAGCAGCAGCATATGTTTGTTGTGTTTTTAATAAACATCGCTTTTGATTACCTAAATTGCTCAAGGCGTTGCGAATACATCGGAACGCTATTAATGCACCAAAAAGGTAAGACTTACAAAATGCACCCCAATTACTTTCTTTCGTGTCTCGTAAATAGCTTGGAATCACAGTCGTGTTATGCATGCAACAACCCATTTGAAAAGTCTGATCTGGTCCTACACCATGTCACAGGGACACATATTTGTGAGTTTGGGTCCATTGACCTCTGATGAATCCAGTGTGGTCTGCTTCCCAAACATAGCATTAGCGTCTCAAACAGACTTCCTCTAAATGTATGCCCTATTGAACTGCACTGTAGTTACGAGGATGGGAAATTCAGAAATACGCCTTCACTGCACAGATTGCTGCGCCGAATTTTCGACGCTTAGGGCATTGCAAGAACACGTGTATTCTCATCACTTCTGTAGGTATTGCTTGATCCATCAGACATGTTTCACAATGTCTGCTTACTAAAATGCCTTGTTCTCTTCTGCCTTCCAGATGCTTACCTCGCATTATTTGCTTAAATTGTGGGTGAATGCAATTGCGTCAGCAAAAATTTGTAAGTCGCAGTAATAACAACTTTAATTGGTACTTCATCTTAATCATAACTGGTAGCTTAGTGAGATAGGAGCAATCGCTGCGGCGACGCATTAGCGAATAGCAAAAACTTTTATTACATGTCTTGTACATGGTGATCTGATTGTGCGAAATTGGTCAAGCGTTGTTTAGTTGGCATAACAAGGCAGAATTAGTATCGCATAACGCCAATTTTATCAGTCGTTTTGGTAGCAATTGACAGCGACACGGCAATATTACTTGATCGATAGTCGAGTGCAATTAAGAAATATATCGGTTTCTTGATTGCACTCTATTTCTAAATAAAAATTTAACATGCTCATTTATTTGTGTTCCAGTGCAATCCAGCAAGCCGCCTTGATGCTAAGCTCTAGGTTTTGCTAGCAACCTTATGCGCAATGAAAAGGGAGAAACTTACCTATACTGACGCTATTTTATCCTGGTAGGCGTTAAGAAATTGAAGTGAAAATGATAGCATTTTTATTGTATTGGGGTAATATAGCGCTGAGAATGAGCAAATGATTTGATTTTAAAGCGAAAATGATATACAAGAAAAGTTATTACATGTGAGGATCAATTCAGGCTGCAGAATCCACAAGGCACATGCGCACCTTCATTACCTACTTAAGCACGATTAATTTTCGGCTGCAAAGTCACGTAAATGGTGCGGTGCGGCAACTCAATCCAATTTCAGGTGCCTTCATGCTGAGATGTATCCTAATTAACCAATGATTGGGCGTGCGTGCTTGCATGGGAGGAGCATGAGAGGAGCGCAAGCCATCGATGGGCCAGAAGGTAAAGGAAACTATCGCGCCCACTAGAAATTAGAATCACACTGCACAACTGATTTGATGATGGTCTCAAGGCGATTATTCTGCTTCTCTTGTTCACCCTTACAAGCGGTAATGCAGGCCATTGCTATCTTAGAGTAATAGTAACAGTCATTATTATCACAGCACCTAATGGGCATTTGTTTTAGCGATAGTGCTCCAGCTGCTTGATCTCCGGCAGTTTAAAACGCCTAAAGAATCCTACAAAACCTTTCGTTGGTGCTGCGAATAAAGGATGTACACACTGCCGCAGAAGAGAGAGTAAAACAGCCCAGCTTAACTGGCTGACGCAAAAATTACATCACTAAATTGGTAAAGCTAAAGATAATCCATTTCTTTCCTATCCGTTTCTTTGTCCTTGTATTCTTGTACCTTCGCACAGCCACAACCTCACCTTCCACTCACATATACTAATGCAACTTGTGGAATACCGGTGGTAACGCCTTGAGATACTTTTCGCGGCATTGCACAGTTTTACGCAAATTAGGGAGTCGGTATCAATCATTTCGTATCAAAGCCTGGAAAAAAGTAATCTTGAAAGCTCTGGTCGACTCCCATTCAACACGCGCATTCAGTCCCGAGGCATATCTCTCTTCTCTCTTTCTCCCATACGTAGTTGCCCTTCAATAAGCTTCTTGCTAAACTTGAAGGTAAGCAATCTTGCTAGTGCTTTCCATGGTTATGTTTGGGAAAAGGAGTAGCCTCAGCGAATGTTCTCTTCATATCTGCTCATTGAGAACTTAGTGGACAAAGTTAGCTCAGGGCCAGAAAAGTAGCAGATTTAGTCAAAAGAAACTAATGAATCAAACGCAAACCCATTGACCCAATAAACGCATCAGAAATATGGTTATCGGAAGTAACTAATGAGACCAAGATGCTAATGTTCTCATTTCATTGCATCCGTTTAAAAATGATGTGGCAATGCGTTTGATATTCCTCTGTCGATCTATAATTGGTTGGACTATGTCCAATGGACAATTAGTGGTTGTACTGCTGAGGATAATAAAAAGAATTTGCATGTTTTGGAGAGTTTTTTAAATTTAGCCATGGTAACCGAAAGGTAAATAATTCTGCGCTGTCATTTTGATATAAACTGATTGAGGCATTGATTTTCAGGGGATTTTGTTGTCATGCTCTCCAACATGACATCCATAGCAACATTAGGATAATGTACATTTCGGTTGAAATCGACCCTAATTTGACCCTACATAGGTCAAATCAAATTTTTGTGCCAAAATTTACAATGCTTGCTAGCTGAAATAGCTGATACAGTCAGATAAGAGTCAGCTTTATGCCGCTAAGTGAGCTGTACAAAATTCCAGTAATGCCGTTTGGACTCTGTAATATAGCCTTACCTTTCAATACCTGATATAGGATGAATATACTTGTCACCATGCGCATACATACGCATACTTCTAGCAAATTTGTTCGTTAACATTTTGCGCAAATGCGGTGGAATTTCGCTGTTACAACGTTCAGTGTTTTTTTCCAAAGTTTCAGTTGTCGTTGGCATATTTGCATGCACCTTAGACTGAAAGGTCCAACAATGTAAGATAAAATGACCCGTGCAGATATAACTAGCTAATGCAACCCATTAACTTCAGTGCTTCGAACTCACTAAGACGCAGCTGATCGAGTGCGCATTATTTGCGGTACACATGAGCCCGTCTGAGTATCGAAGTTAAATTAGCATGCGGACGGGCATGCATTCTATTTTAGTGAGCTTAGCTAAGTGGCTATAAAGTTATGAGATAATGCACATTTTGCAAAAGGCAACCAACGGCGACGATATAAGCGCTAAGCACAGATTAGTTCAAGTTCAGTGAAAGTGTTAAAACGAAAATTGCAAGGACAACAGCCAAAACAAAAGGGTTGCATTTGTGTTCACAGTGAGTTCCTCCGGAGCGCTTAAGCGAATGGCAGCGAGACAACAATTGTGTGACCTACACTATGTTACTACGGCAAAGTGCTCCCTAAACGATGTGTAATTTCCTACTTAGGCATAAACACAGCACTAGGACTACATTGATGAATGCAGAAAAATAGCAATGAGACAGATTTTGTAATTATTTGGTCATGTTGTTTTGGAAGCAGTTTTGGAAGCAAAGGCATTTATTGATGGGGTTTCTAGATTTCCACACCTTTTTCGGCAATGTATAAGGATGAAACGAAGTGATGTATAGTCGTAGACTTTTTGCAAGAACCTCAAACCCTATGGTGTTGAGTGACATTATCTATGCCGATTGAACTGATTGACGTAACTAAGTAAATTCAGTGCTTCGAACCCACTAAGAGGTGGATCATCTATTGCGCATTATCTGCGATACACATAGATTAGTCTCAATCCATGGGCAGCATGTGATACACTACCCCACTATTGCAGGAGGATTGAAATAACATCGCACCCAGATGAGCTTGGAAGGCAATCCAGACTTCTGAAGCACACGAGGGCATTTAAAGAAAACTCAGAGAAAGCAACTCGCCGGACAGGAGAACGCTCAGTCACCTGATCAAGCGTGATGCTTCATTAAGTGGCCTAAATGTCGCATGTGACTTATCGGTCACTATCAGCAGTAAGTCGGAAAGAAATGTATCCGCGTTGCAAAAATGTCAAAGAAACTCTACCTGTCCAGAAATTTTGCTTTTGGCCAAGATCGGCAGATGTGAGGAAAATATATGAAGAGAGAATGCGTATTTTAAAGAACCGTAAAAAGGCACTGAGTTGTTGATAAGAAATTATGATTCTTAGGCGACAGTGACCTACTGAACTGTGGAGACATTAAAGCTGAGAAATGTCTCATGCGAAAGCATAAGTCATCAGGGCGCATGATAAAGAAGAAGCCACCACAAAATTAGACAAATTGTCCCGACGGAAATCACTAATGCGCAGAAATTGCGTTCAAAAGACCTCTTTGAGTTTGCTAAAGATGTTATAAATTTGAGGATTTAATTGCTTAATTAATTAATACAACTTTTGTGAGACTAGTAGCTCACTTCTGCGACTAACGCAGTGACAAAACACTTTTGCATGATGCGCGTATGGGGTAGCACTAAATTGCAAGTATTTCAGCACCACTAGCACTGGCTGTCACAAGTTTTAACAAATTGATGCTGGAATCAATTCATCGTCAACGTCAAGCAGCTCTTCCACCCTTCTGCAAGATTTCAGTCTACTTTATGCCAGAAGTAAAGATGATGCAAAGCAATTGGGAAAATTTACACAACCAATGGCTTCCAACTTAATCATATGCTCATTTATTGGTTCATAGACTACTTAAATTCCAGTCGATGGGCTCGAAGTATGGCTACTTCGCTGTGCGTACTTTGTAACGCTGTTCACTTCACTCTTAACGCCCCTGTCCACTCTACTTCAAATAAGCGGTTTGCCTCCGTTTTGTTCTTAAATAACTTTCCCTCCTCTGTTCGAAGGATGTTAATAGTCCAATGTATGGAGAACGGGTGGGATTTCCAAAAAAATACTAAGGTGAGTCAAGCATCCCTAACCTGACTTCCACTTAAGCTTTTGTCTCAACGTCTCCCATGGGTTCGCACATTCGGTAGTAAATATCCGTTTGTCTACAGCAAGTTTTTGACCAATTTTCTTAAACCATCCTTACACAAGTTGCGAGAGCAGAGACGATAGCTAATAAAAGAAAAAACTGTGTTCAGGAAAGTGAAGGGCAGACATTTGCAAAAGCGTTAAACCAGAAATAGTTAATTTTGTCATATTTAGAAGTAAATCTCAAAGCTCTTTATCGAAATTAGGCCCTTATTTTGCCAATAATGGCACTGCTTTGCGTTGCTAACTTTGTTAAGAGCTAACTTGGGATATATACACCGTGTTAACGATTGACGACCCAAGTTGCCTTGACTGTGTGCTACACGAAGTTGGAAAAATATAAAGAAGGACATGCTGCCTCCAGATCTCGTCTGCCAAGTGTATTTAGCCAAGATGGAAGGGTACGAAGGAAAAATAAATTCTGATGCTGCATCCCAGATAAAGTTAAAACAGTACCACTGTTC
This sequence comes from Taenia hydatigena, assembly GCA_036345935.2. Taxonomy (NCBI): domain Eukaryota; kingdom Metazoa; phylum Platyhelminthes; class Cestoda; order Cyclophyllidea; family Taeniidae; genus Taenia; species Taenia hydatigena. The sequence continues at coordinate 58,181 of JADWOT020001351.1, read as the reverse complement.
CCTAGGCCAACAGACACGACACTACAATAGACCATGCGACACACTGCATGCACCACGTGCCACTGATCGATTCCACGCATGCAACGATAAAGAATTTTGGCACACTAGCGCTAGACATGCTGCTGATCACGATTCTCTGGACCGTTTTCATTCCCACTATCCAATTCGCCTTTTACGCCTCTCCTCCGCTACGCTTCGCCCTAGTACTAGGTGGCCTTTTATTTCTTCACCTATCCTCCCCTCCTTGTCTAAAGAAAACCAATGGGCCAACGTTTAGGTTAAAGGCAGCAATTGCAAAAAGTGAGGGTCAGTCATGACGTTCCCCTCCATATTTTCTTACTGACCCACTTGTTTATTTTCTTTTTTCTTATTTTCACGCCACAGCCAAACGTTGATTTAGACGGTAGCATTCTTGATTGGGCTCGTTAAGGGAGTTTTGTGTGCTTCAGATTAATGCTTATGTATATATTGAAAACTAGTGGCTACGTTTACAGCAGTTGCGCGAATGCCGATAAGCGGATGTATAAATAAGTGGTTCGATGGAAGAGTTAATGAATTTATTTGCCTGCACTCGTTTTCCTTTACATCTACATAATCCCACTCCTTTATTCTCTGTAGTAGAACAACTATTTTTCTTTGCTTGCGCCGGCGAGATCAAGCCACCTCTACTTTCCTCTCTGGTTAGAAGCAAGGGTTTTCAAAAGCACAGAATCAGGAACACTCATCGGCAACCTACGTTTGCAAATTGCGTAGTTACATTTAGGGGTGAGTTGCAGATCCCCTTACCATACTCGTGTTTTGGTCGTTTTTATGCCTCTTCATAAATCATGCTACAGATGCGAAATAAGTAGCAAACGTACAGTACGTACCACTGTAGTCTTACTGCAGTAAGCTGAGCTGGACGAGGCTAGGTTGGATAAGGCGTATTTGGGCAGACCAACTCGACTATCTATCCTACTATTTAAACCTCATTGATCTCTTGCATTCCATCATTCTAATAATGCTTCATTTGCCACTCAGAATCTACGAGGAAGACTTAGATATCAATGATGCTCCTAATTTTGTCTTTCAGGTATAAGTATCCATCGTAAACGCCTAAACACCAAGAGCACCTCTGGACTAAGGAACGCGATGCAACCCTCTTGTTGTCTGATTATCTCTCAAGTTCCACTCCAGCGCCACTACTGTAAGCGTCCCATTCTTCGCTCACTGCTCCTTACGGTTTTCCATCACAATGAGCCTTGCGCAATACGCGATCGCGCCCCACCACACCTTGTTTGTCTGTCCGCCTAACCACTACAGATTTGCATATGCACATTCATGTATCTAACTCCATTTATTGCTTTTAGTGAGACCAGAACTGGGTTCTCCTCCATCCTTTACTTTTTTTCTCAACTTGACATCCTTCAAAGCGAAATTTACGTTTCGCCTATCTCCTTCTCCTCCCGGGTCGATCTTAATCGATGCCACTTTGGTGAGTTCCATCCGTTTTTGATTGTTCATGTCTATTGCCTTTTACATACTTGCACCCTTACGGCATTCATTAGCCATAAATTGTGTCAATTGTGAGTCTGAACTTAGATTAAACTGTACTGAACTTTACTAAAAATGGTCGCATCTTATTCTTTTGCTTTCGCCCTCTTCCTTGCAAGTGCTCATGTCTCCTGTTTTTTCCCACTGCAGCCCATTCTAGACCCCACCTATTCAGCCTCTCCTCCTATTGTACCCTTGAGAATGAAGGCAAGCACGTCGATTTATTATAACCTCGTTATTGGTTTTCCAGTCGGCCTTTTACTCTTCGCATTATCACTGTCCATCTTTTGCTCTTTTAGAGGATATATAAACCAAACATTATGGAAACTTGCAACAATAAGCACCTTTCCTCCTGTTTCAATTGCGATTTCACTATGAAACGTGAATATACACTCGTCTTAGAAGAAGGGTAGTTCGCCATCGTGTATTTATATGAAGAATATGCTAGTCAAGCCGCTGTTGCTACCTACTGAGTTTCCGGCAGGAGGCAACTTAATGCCACTTTTCATTCGTGAGCACGTCTGCATCAGCTACAATGACGAAAAAATAAGGGACGATAATCTGTGTACAGTCCACGCAAATAAGCGAAATATTGCAGCTGGAATGGAGACGAAATTGGCAGGATGCGTTAACTAGAACATGAGTTTTGTGTGTTATACCAGTTCAATTTACGATTTAATCACATAGGGGAGAATGAAGACTGTGCTTCATAATCAGCAGAAAGTAGAGTAGCCGCTAACGACTAAACTGTGCTATATACCTAGTTGAAAGCTAATTGAAGTCTTTTATCTATGCTGCGCTAACATAATTTACTTGGATTCTGCTTTTTCTCGTCAAAAATAAGACCAAATATAACAAGATAGAGAAATTAAATGGTACCAAAGGTGCAAAGCAATTATTATAGAAGACAAAATATGAGCCATTCTTTCCCTCAAGCTTGGTAATTAGCGCGGGTGTTACATCTTTTAATGTCTAAAATGATCTAGAATGCCGCTTTTGCTACTAGCGTCTCCTTTTTATGTAGACATTCTGGCCAGTAAAAAATAATGTTTAACTGAGACATTTTTGCCTGAAAAGCAAACAAGTTATTCCTTATCCAGACAGCAAACAAATCAATGAGTGCAATATGTTTGTCAATCTGTACAGATGCAGGTCACTAGCATGGAAAGTTGCTAAAACAAAGGAAGCCATAGTCGTAAGATGAATTGATTACTCTTGCTTGTTGTCGGTTTAAGAATAGCCAATAAAGTACCTCAGTTCAAAGTATAAATGCTTGAAACAAAGCTTTCGAAACCATATATGACGTCCTCTCATCGCAATTTGTTCGCTGATAGTGATGGAGAAGGTAAGGCGATGTTGATGCAGATGGATCTCAACCTATCGAGCTGTTTGACGTCAACCTTGACAGAGAACTCTCAATCGAGGATCAGGAAGATGTGGAGGAGACCTTGTGACTGGAAGACGTAGTGTTCGCAACGGAAAGCAGTGTATCATCTAGGCTGGTTGAGAGACCTCCCATATCAAATGCGAATGTTTCCAATGGAAAAGTTGAGGAGTCCGCCGTTGTATCAAGAGAACGCTAGGCCGCAGTAGCATACAAATAGACAAAAATGCCGTGTAAAGCGCCCTGCAATGATGTATTGCATGTAATCATGCACATATGCTGTTTTTCTTCACACATACAAATTCCAGCAGAGAGGTTGGCAGAATTTTCGGAGACTTCAGCATTGATCTTAAAGGTTGGTATCAAAACCCGACCAAGAAGCAGCATGTTGCCAATCCAATTCGCATTTTGCAATGCATGAAATGTAGGGGACATCTGGTGCTTGTGGGAACAGAACCGCAAGAACTCTATTATATTGCGGAAACGCTGCCATCATCAAGGAGTGCCGATTGTTGTGGAATTTCGGCATTTCAAAGAATTCACAGCATGAGAAAAATATGGCTGAAAGCAAACAGGCGTTTGAATTATGATAACCTGCGAAAAGGAACTTAGACTCGCAGCATTACTCGTACCGAAGGGTTATACGATAAGTTCTCAGTTGAAGAAGCTGTTAAAATAAATGCTATCATGGAAATGCATTGGTACAAGATGGCTGTAAAATATATATAGTTATATAACAGAGAACTGCTTTGTACAGAAAAACCAACTTAATACTTAGAGAATATTCACAGATTGCCTCACAAGAATACCGACAGGTTTGCCACTGGCTGAAAGACCACTGCTTTTAAGCAGTCAGGAATTTTGTCATCAGACTATTGGATTATAATTGCATTTTATCGGTTAAAATCGGACGATTGGTGCGTCGCAGCATAGCTTAAATATCAACAAGCAGAGTTCACCATCTCATTCATGTTGGGCTCTCAAGAAGATCTCCTCTATGGAAGAAGCGCAAAAAATACTTATGCAGATAGACCCAGCTCTATCCCACTGTTTGCGGTTCGCTTCAACCGAGAACTCTCAATCCAAGAACGGCAGGCGGTAGACGAACTCTAAAGCTGGATTGGTTGGTCCCGGGAATGCACGATTACTTACATCCTGGGATGGCTGCGGAATATAATTTAACAAATTCAGAAGTCCCCACTAATAGAATCACGATAACTTACTTTGGAAGAAAAGACTACTATACAAGATAAAATTACCTGCGAAATCTTCTTGTATATGCACTATACATGAAGACCACATCTTTGTTCTATTCGGATCGTCCTACACAAATTCTATTAAAAAAAATGGATTGCATATGTTCCGATTTCGGAATGAATAGAGCTAAATGGCACCAATTACGAATAGGGAAACATTATGTCCAAAATCCGTTACGAGTTTTACAGCACATGAGATGACGCGACGAATTGGCACGCGTAGGAACAAAATCGCAGGATATCTATGCCTTAGCGCATTTGATGCCTCCCATAAAACTTTCCAAGGCCTGCAACTATTCAAAATTTCGCCGCGGCCGAAACAACTGCAAAGCAGAATTGAATGTCAATGATCGGCGTTCTAAGCATGGTGACCTCCCGAAGAGATATGGCAGGGATATATCACCAGTGCCGAAGAGCTAAATGATATCTTCTCCGTCGAAGAAGCGGTAGAAATGAATGCAATGACTGCTCTTCATTGGTATCAATTGGCTAAGAAATACAATTAATCTCCATTGCAAAGAATTCATTCAAAAGGAAATATACACACTTTATTCAGAAAGTATTTAACGCTTGCCTCATAATAGATGCGGAGAATCTTGAAAAGGAACTGATCGGTAGGAACCTATGCTTCTGCCAAACAATATATCAACAAAGTCTTTCTGCTGAATGTTATCGATAATACGAACAAGTAAAAAGGCAAACACCGCATTCTTTTATGGCATCACACATACTGGAAAATCGTATTTGCATATAGGTTACTACAATTAATCGAAGGGGAGATCAAACGGCTTTCCTGTTTAATAATTTGCATAGACGATAGCATTGATGGAATGAGTCCTAACTCCAATGATAACCATGGACGACTTCAAACTTTTACTGGGAGTCACCGATATGGAAGTTGATGCAATAGCTGTAATAATAGCTATTACAGCAAATGAAGACCTTGGATATCGTCTTACAAGCCAGAACAGATAAGTACTAAGAGCTCCTTTTGTCCAGCATAACTTTTACTTACAAATGAGCTCATGTTTGGTAATTGACAGCACAGAAGAACCGCCAATTTATCTATGTACATGCCAATTAGACTGCTAAAGAAAGTTGGTTTTGTATAAGTGAGATGTATGCACGGGTTGAAGTTTTGCATGAGAGGGATCATTTTACAATGGCAGACAAAGTTAAAGACGCAACAGTTCCTGGGGAGAATGTTTTACTTAGAGGAACTCGAAATGTCAAGGTTGTAGGTGGTATGGGGAATAAGGCAGCAGAAATGTCGATACCATCCATTCCCTTTGGCAATACTGGTCATGCTGTGACTTTTAGAAACCAATATATGGTTAAAGTGCTAAGATTATAAGAACAATTAGAAGGCGGTCAAGTGGCTGCTTTTATGTTACGCCTTTTATTTATAAATATGAATTTTAAAGCTATGAAACTATGCTAAACAGCAAGTGGAATGCATCCTATCCATTTATTTCCTTTGGGAAATCTGGGCTTTAAATTAGCCACTTACTACCATCTCAAGCAGAGGCTGTTGGAGGAACCGTATCTGTTGTTAGAGAAAAATTATTAATCCCAATTAAATTTCGGTTACGATAACCAAAGACGGATTTCTTAATGCTGTAGGACCTATGACAGGATCAGGTGCGTTCTAAACCATGAATTATCAAGGCAGTTTTCACATTACGGACTTCAATGTAATGAGCATACCAATTGCAAAAAGCCGTTAGACCTACAGAAGGATATCATGAAATTATGTTTCAAATCCTCCATTTCGGCATTTTTTCCAGATGACCACGAGATCATGGCTCTGTGTCGTATGTGAGGCAAAAGCGGATAATAAGATTTTTGTATAATTGTGTGAGTACAATGAGTAGAAAGCAAGATAAAATCAATGCGCTACGCTTCTACGGTATAATTAATGCTAATGTGTCTTTACTGGTAAGGTTGACCAGTAAGGTTGTGAATAAGTTCGCAATAATGGTGACTTTATGCAAGGGTATTTTACTAACTGTTGTTGCTAACTTACAGATTTGCACAGTTATTCGGCCTGGTGACCAGACTGCCTTCCAATTCGACGATCTATTAAACAAAACGGTGGCTTTAACAGAGGAGCCCAGATTTACAATGAGGGCCTCAGGCTGGCTAAACTGGTCGAGGGAACGCAAAAGCACTTATCTACCCCGATGGCTCAGCCTCCCTTCATTGATTGCTGCCTCAAAGTCATGTGCATCTGCTATACACTGCCGAATAGGGAGCGGGTACAATTCTGCAGTGGATACTTGCAATGACTCAACAGTCTACTGCTGTTTAGAGCGTGAGGCACAATAGTATCAACAGTGCAAATGCGCAGGATCAGGCACTCGTAGTTCCGCATGGACTGCAAAAATGACAGGAAGATGAAAAGACTAGCAAGCACGTAAGATTTCAAGGACTTGTGATTGTATTTATGCGCATAACGCAGAAAAAGAGCAGTTGATGGCTGACAAATCACTTGCGTACTCTTAATTTTAACCGCTTTACTCCGCGATTTATTTTATTCCCTTCAGCTCGAAGATTTTTTGGAGCAATTTTACTTCCAGTTTGGTCTTGTTAGAGTCACCTTTCTTAGAAATAGCTTGTTACTGCTCTTACTACATCATCGTCAGTTCGCTAATCTTTGGCTATTAAAAGAAATAATTGAACACAATCATCGTGATGCTTCCGAGGTTTGCTTCAAAAGGATCGAATTCTTCTGCGCAAGTTATGCATATAATTACGGTCAACAGATGAAATTTTGTATAGCCAGGGCAAAGCGAGTTTGTCGTTCTGCAAGTGGCGTTCACATTCATTCGCTGTCCTCTTGTGTCGTTTGGAAATTGCTGAAAGTGAGGTTCTCATGATGTTTGGAATTTGTGTCTGACGGGTGTGTAGAGAAGCAAACCAAAGACAAAGTGCACCTGCCTTCAAAATTATGAGAAAATACTGATTAAAGATTAAGTATCAGTTTTTTAATACGCAACCTTCCATCGCAGTTAATTGCACAAACTGTTTCTTACATCGAACATGGGTTTCAAGACTGGAAAGCTAAAAAGTCCTATCTAAGACCCATTTCACCGGCACTGCTGCGCACAACCCTCGGCAGTTCCTTTGATTAATAGTGAATTAATTTGACCATTGCAAATGAGCAAAGGGTCTTTTTGAGCACTTTTGAAATACCGAACAATCTCCTTGTCATCGCTTCCTTCATGGAACAGATTGCATGTACAACATCAATTCTGGAGGCGGTGAGAAATGCAGAATTGGTAAGACGCCATTACGTTTCTTAGAAGTTTTATTTAGTTGAAAGCTGGCTTCAAGCAACCATTTGCTTTAGTTTGCATTTTTTAGATAAGTCGCTATCAGTGGGCACTTGAATGAGCTTCCACCTTAACTCATCTTGCAGAGTTGAACAAGCTTGTGCTCGTCAAATGTAGCGGAAAACAATTAACAGCACATAGCAAATGTCAGCACAAAACAGGCACCGCATCGTTGCAGCAAAATGTGTTCGGCGCTCACGGCGAGACAGTTAAAGGACGTATTACCATGCACGCGCATACTCTTTATTCTCTTGTTTTGACTATTCTGTTCAGAAGACTGTACCAAAATTTGACTCCCATGAAATTGACTAACCGGGCGAACAGTATTCTGCCTCGCTTGTGGTTTCTGCTCTGACAACCGCGAATTCAATATGTGCTCATCATTAAACTGCATTCTTAGCAAATTTGGAGGAATACTAGAACCAATAAATCAGCCCGGCAGTATTTCTTGCATTTTGTCAAGAAATCAGTCTCCATAAAATTAACACTGCAGCATTGAACATGGAAGCACATCAATTTTGGTGCCCCGGCTTTATGGTAGCAAAGCGCGCGTACTAGCTAAGCCGCATACGCATGAAATATACAACGATGCAATAATTTTTTTGACGGAACTAGTTTCGTCGCCTACCGATGCGATTCACACCATACTCTCACCTTGATGGCGCAACATCTGACGTATTATATAGCAGCGCCTGATTATTGCCAAACACCAAATGGCCACAAATTGCAATGACGACCGGCCAATGACCACCATTATTTGATTAGTTAAAAATAAGGTAAGATCCTGGAGAACTGGTCAGGCCAACTCGTTTCGCTGTGCAGTCCATCGACCCGTCGCTGCGTAACTGAATACCGCTGCCTCAGAATTCATTCACATTACTGAGTAATGGCATCAAAATATCAGTCCCTTTTGTCTGATAGCGCCTGACATCCACTTTAATTTTGAAGACGAGGCCTAACTTGTCAGTTTGCGTTGCTCGATAGAATGCAATCTGTTAATGTGCACTGACCATGCACTGCATACGCGCAACACTGAGAGGATGCATTATTGCCATGGATGGTGTAAAAGTGTGAATGCAGTACGGCATTGCCAGCAGCAAGTTCGTGCCAGCAGACAGTGCGCTGGTACACACCATCTTCGTGTCGTTGCTCGTGAAATCCCACACCAAAGCTCCAGGCGCCAAAAACCATCGTCTAATTTGTAGGACGTTGATTTGATCTTGTGGCCCACATTCTCACCATCACCATTAGCCTCCTCAACAGCCCTTACACCCTTACCATCAACATCACTGGTAAGTAATTCTTGTCCACCTACTTACGTTCTGATAGTACTTTAGGCTGCAATTGCTAGAGCTGTCATGGGAGCAGGTCTGCGTTTTCTTGTTATAGGCTATAATCTACAGCGTTGCAAATGCAGGGAAAACGAAGGCAGTCTGTGCTAGGCAGTTATGATGGGACATCAGAACTGTTGGTACCATGCATTTACAGTCGACGAATTATGAAAGAAATAAGCGGGCTTTTCTGCGATGTTGCCGCACTTAATGATTTTCTCGAGGTCACACAGTGAAGATGCTGCTTGATCAAGCGCTATAAGAGACTTCAACCAATTTGTCGCCAAATCATGGGGTGCATGGACCTATTTTGGCCATCATTATAGCCTCCTGCATTCCCTTTGCGCCCAGTGTTGTCTGCGTTTTAGGTTCCGAGCACTGAAATCGGCCTTTTCAAAGGCAGCTCTCCTTAACAGGATGCAAAAGCACATGGTAGGCGTTCAATCTCTCCATCTCATTAATCACTATTTCTCTACTATCACACTAATTTACCTGTTAGATTTGATTTTTTTGCTTTAGAAGTGTAAAAGAGCGTCGTACATGTAAAAACCTAGCTTCTGAGCTTAGTAATTAGTGAGTGCCCTAAGGTATGATGCATGTGATGAGGATTCTATTACTCTATTGCTTACCATTCCATTTCATCCAAGCCTTGCTGCCATTCCCTAACTGGAACTAATTCGTCAACTTATTTTGCATTCAGTTTACCTTCGTATTTATTTGATGAGCAACTGGATCTGATTTATTTCCATGAAGCATCAAGGACAAATTCTTCTCGTCCTGGACCCTTAGGACACTTCAGCGCGTGAGGCCCTCAGCTAGTAGACTAGCACTTAATCAACAGATGAAACTCAAAATATATGCTAGTCATTTGTTTTGATCTGGATTCGGCATTTGTAATGAGGGCATACTTTCCGTAAAATTTGGACTAATAGATCCTTTGTATGCGTGGTTGGATGGTTGGTTGCTAGCTGTACACTGCAGCAGTCAATCGCGATTTACGCCTTTTACGTCCAGCAGCAACTTACTTGAGCACCGAATCATCCAATAAACGCATGACTTAGAGGCATCATAAGAAGCTTGCAACATACAGAGGAATCGGGGTAACAGAGACGTTTACTTTGCTAAGGTAAAAAGGGGTAGGGTGTGGTCTTCGCTATGAAACAGCGGTACCGCCTCATTCTTATCCGTACCCTCTTCATTCCTTTTATTATATCGCCATCCCTTTCTCACATTAACGCATCACATGGAGAACCAAAATTAACAAGATGGGAATGAAGTGACATCAAGTCAACAGTGCTCAGGACTGCGCTGACCGTCTCGCGAACAAACACTTTATGCAGTGAAAATCACGGCAAGTGTGCAACACATTTGGCAGGAGCCATAAAGTGTCAGCTGGGGAGCCTGCGAATTCGGAGTAAGTACCTGTTCGGTTCGACTAAATTCTCGGACATGTAAGTGCATTGCCTGCCCCATTTTAGCTGCTACTTTTGGGAGCTAAGGGCACTGGGTTTCTTGGAATCACTGGCTAGCGCCTTTTTCTCCCATGGGGTGTAACAAGGCTCCTATACGTCTTGTAGCTATACAAAATTACGGGCAGTCACCAGTGGTTGGTTATGGTGAAGATCATTTGGCGCGGTGGTGATGTAGACGTTAGGCCGTTATTTTATCTACAGTCCGGCACCTGGTTTATGATTGTTCAGCTGAATGGTATTTGAGACGTCTGACTCGCCCTCAGAAGCAGGGTGGATTGAGAGATGCCACTCGACTTGTTTGTAATTTAAGGCGCGATTGCTGTTTGCACCCATAAATGGACTCGTGAAACGTCAGAAGTTGTGGTCCACAGTGGTTTATTCAACAGCTTTCGCAAAGATTAGTGTTTCAAGAAGCATTTTTGGGCTGTATTAGTAGTGTTTGGCAGATGAAGCGGTGGCCTTTAGATTGCTATCAAGAGGGACGTTGTTGAGGCGATTTGCGTGCATCGCCAGATCTTGCCATTTGGCCCTGTGAACGACCGCGCTGGTGGTTACGAGTTTTTGCGAGAGGTTTTCGGTTACTGAGCTCAATCTGTTTTAAGAGATTGAAATACCTTCATAATTTAGACGCTGTGGTAGCTGCATGTGGCTGGAAATATGGCGTTTAAGTACTCTGATGCGGTAAAATCATTTCCAAGTATCCATGCAGCTGCTCGGAAGAATTGCGGTTGGTTATTGTTCTAAAATGCATTCAAGGTGATGGTGACAAATGCATTCTAGGATTGAGCTAAGATTTCCAACAGGTGGCAAATTCGGATGTTGATTGTTCGACCGGTAATGTGGCCTTGCAATTGTCATTTGCAGTTTGATCATTTTGAGGACTGCTTGTGTTAGAATTGTAGCTGCTCTAGGACGTGGACCTACGATCGCCTACGATTGGCATCATTGCGCTTGCAATGTGATCGCGAATCGGTGTGTAGGGCATATCGAGCTCATCTACTCCTCCGCGCTAGCCATAAGAAGCAGAATGAACGGCGTATGCAGAAACTACTGTTCATCCTATCGTGATACTCGAGTGCGGACGTTCGACCACCTCAATGAGGCACTTTCACCGGTTGGAGCATTCGTCAAGCTAAATGGGGTTTGTCATTCATGTGCTGACTTCAGCGCATCACTTCAGTCTTCCCCGTAGTATTAGAGTAGCCGCATTCTACTCCGCGTTGTGATTATTGCAGCTTGCTCCACATTTGTTAGAGTTTAAATGAATAAGCCGCCATGCAACCACGTGCTATGCTGGAAGGCAAGCCGATGACTAAATGGAGACCGCCAGTGCAGTCGCACGCTTCCTCTCCAGCCACACCACTGTGCTTCACGAACTACTTGCTATTGAAAAGAATTGAGTGGCAGTCGTGAACAATTTGAAGTAATCGACGCATCGGAGTGACGCTTTCATGTCGATTTACGAACCTGGAAGTATCAAGGTAGAAAGTGATGGACAGGCATCTATTTGCTTGCAATAACGGTCGCGATGACACCTGCTTGTCTGGATAGACTTATGCATCCGTTCACTGAACGACAATAGCGGTTTCACTTTGAATCGCCATGCTCCTCTAATCACAATTGATCGAATGATCGCTTTAAATTCGTAAATGTTAGCCTGAATTATGACGGTAGAGTACCCTCTTGATTGCGCAGAATTTAGCATTTCAGCTAATTTCATCAAATCATTGGATTTTGCACTGCAAGCCTGATGATTTGCAAAATAGCTTAAGTGTCTAAAATACTCCAGCTGGTTGGACTGCACCAATTCGTTGCAGTAGTACCTTTACACAGTTGCCTTGGTACTCCACCTAATCTCGCCGTCTTTTGATACAGAGAATTGAAAGTGAGAATAACCATTTGGTTGCATCGATTGAGGCTCAAAACTGCAAGCTATGAAGTAGGCCAGTAAAAATTAGTTCAAACTACTTTAAAATTAGTGCAATTTTTCAGTGGCACATAATTATCCATCTAAGGTGCTTGTACCTGAGCTAAATTAGCAAAGCAATAGTCGCGGCTTCCATACTATGGCATTTTCTGTCAGTCGCAGCCGATCCTGATCCTTTCTTTCAAAACACGGTGCATCACCGGAGCATCAGTAGTAGAGTCTGTTTTAAAGTTGCTACAAATGGTCAAAAATAGTTAACAATCTCTGCTTGATATTGGACCAACAATTGGACTTTGGGATCGCACGTGTTCAGTGTAGCATCTTCAACTTCATTTGGAGCACATTTTATGAATTAGCACCAATGGTGAAGATTGTCTGTCTTAGGGCGGTTTGTGATGTGTGAAGCAGACGTACTCCTACTGAAAAGTTCTTACCTGCCAATAGTTTTGCTCATGTTTTAGTTACACTTTGATGCAATGAGTGCAGTTTAGTTCAGTGACCTCTTTGTTCTCACCAACATAAACCTATCAGCTTCGTTGACAAAGTGGTATGCATGCTTGTCTGAATGCACTCGCTAGGCGAGAAGCGGTCAGAAAGCGTTGGCTTCGAGTTGGATGAATGTCATTGTCTCTCGAGGAGGATACGTGCCCTGAATGCGTGCAGCCTGCAATATCTGTATCCCTTTAATAATCAATGCACCATAAAATTTGTCATGAGCCAACTCGCCTACTCGTTCCAAGTACATCAACGCCGAAGTGGGAATGAGAACCATTGCACTCAAGGCATAAGAACGCTCCACTTTTCTTCACTAATGCTGTAAGTAGTGCTAATCACACATTTGTGTATTCATTTGAGTGCTGAGATGCTCGATTCTTTGCATAACTAAATGATGAGCATTTCGAAATCTTCTTCTCCAACTTAAAGCATTCACAATGCACAAATATGCGTGCATTCATAACTCAAATTTCCGATTCGATACCTAAACAATGAAACACTGATTTGCTAATGTTTGCTATCAGGTTTATAGCACAACTACCACCAGTAGGATGCAGATGGCCAAGCTGGCCTCATTAATTGCGGAAATAGGTTTTATCAAAATTAAGGCTATTACTCTTCCGCAAGTTTAATTTCATTGCCTTAGAACTTCCTTACAACAGCACAGTAATCTCGCGTCGCTGTCATCTAAGTAGAGGCGCAGATTGGCGTAACATCACCTTGGTATTTGGTAGGCGAGCGGTTCCAACACCACCACCAGCATTCCGTACTTCCTGCTGACAGTCATGTCACCAGACAGATAAGGATAGCGTCTAATTACCAGAATTGGTACGTGTTTAACATAGAAACAGCCATTTAAAGGACTAAGTGCCCAGGCTTTTCAACAATGTCATGAATGAGGACCCAATTTTTGATACGCGCTAATTGACGACTGTTCAGTAAATTTAATCCACAAAGGGTACGCCTTGTGCAAATGCACTCACGCACTATTTCCATCTGGTGGTAAAAGCGAGTTTGTCTCATGCACGGATAGGTGAATACTTGCGCATCCTTTCAGAGCAAATGGTGTCTCACTTTGCAATGGCTTTGACTAGGATACAGGGTATGCGATGCAATTACAATTTAGCAATCCTCTAATAGGAGATCCAAGCAGGGTGAGTAGAAATGAAATAGCATGGCATTTACTGTTTACTCCATGGCATCATTATTTTGTGAAACTGAGAAGTCCCTTAAGTGTTCTTAAAACCACCTCAAATACAGCTTTTATGAACGAGCTCAATTTGGCCTCATGTCAGTAAATTTGATTTGTAGAGAGGAGCCACTGCCATTTCCATTTTATAGAATCTCTAGTGTTCGAAGAGAAACTAGTGATAAGAAGTTCACTCCATATGGCGCTCTTACCTATAGTTTATCAAGGTGTATTTATCATCGTATGAAATCGTCCCATACAAATTTTCGTTTCGAAACGTATTTTTTCCGTATTCATCACTTAATTGACACGACTTGTTTGACAAGCGAAATAGAATAGGTTTCAATTTGTTGAAGTACTTTGTTGTGAAATAGTCCTGAGCCATCCTGCGTGAAAGCATGGTGCTTGATGTGGAGTTGTCAACCGAACCCACCATTAACCTACGCTCCTTATCAAGACCACCACCGCGTCAGACACTTTGGCTCAAAGCCGGGCCATCAGCCTGCGTGACTGCTGATATGGGATTTTCACATACAGACAGAGGAAAGGACTTCATACTAGTACAAATCCTACTTAATGCAGAGTTTGACTAAAAATGGAAACTTCCTGCCTTATACCTAGGTGGCTGCAATGTCTCACCCCTTGTTACTCTTCTTTGGACACAAGTCTACTTCCACGTGCTGTGGCATCCACGGTTGCCAGGACTGTCCCGTACCGCACCACACCACACCACATCGCACCAGACCACACACCACAGTGCTGCGTAGTGCCCAATGAGCAGGAGGTAGGCGGCATTCAACACGAATGACACTGGACCAAAATGTGCTCTTGCTACTTGCAGACGTAGACCACTGAGCTACCCAAGTGGGTGAATTTGACAGTAGAGGGAATTGGCGGAGTAGGAGCGGTGGTTATTGGAATGGTGTTGATGGGGCACAAGTGAAATTGTGAAGGAGGGGATGGTAGAGATAGTGAAGCATGGGGAATGAGGGTGATCACGGTGCTGCAGTGTGGATGGAATTTATGATGTGCGCAGTGTTGAGGTGAGTAGATGTGGTGAGTGGTTGGTGGGTAGAGGAGGCGGAGGGCAAGCGGAGGGTGGGTGGGAAGGGCAGGAATAGACAAAACGGAAGAGCGAGAGGCGTGACGCGGCGGTCGAGTGGTTAGAGCGATGGACTGCTAATCCATTGGGGCTTCCTCGCTTGAGTTCGGGTCTCACCTGCGTCGTGCGGCTACTTATTGCCCACCCAGCTACTGTGCCGTTTATTGCACTTCGAGTGGCTTGCTTTGCTTCGCTCGCATTGTCGTTGCTGTGGATGACTTCCCACCGCATTGGGCCTGTGTGGTGGCGTGTGGGGCAGAGGGCGCCGTGCCAATAATGGTAAAGGCATGCCATAGAGTCACAAAACTCTATGAGTTGTGTGTCGGCCCCTATTCTTGATAAGGAAGAAAATGGAACGCATTTTCATTATTCTCTATACACCGCCTTGCTACAGGTACTTCAACATGACGTGGCACTTGACACGCGAGACACACAGGAGGCGAGACAGAAGGTACTACTGAAGTGGGAAAGTAGGTTTGCGTAGACAGCGGGTAGGTGCGTAAGAAGAAGGAGGGAAGATGCATATGATGATGTGAATTGGCGCAAGAAGGAGCAAGTGCATAAGTGTAGGAATGCGCAGTGTATCAGAAGTGTGAGGTGATGCTCAGTTTTGGCAAAGTAAGGTAGAAGGCGCAATCTGTAGCCTCAGAGCGGGTTTGGTGTGAGTGGCAGCGCATTAAACTTACCTGGCGCCGGGTTCAGGGTGATCAGCAAGGCTCTGACCCCAGGTGGAGGCCCAGCATTGCACTTCGCTGTGTGGAAGCCTGCGACGGACTCTAATCGGGTTTGCTCGGGTGCGTAGTTTTGCCAGTGGGGAGCCCTTGGGCGTCCCTTTGAAGCTTTTCCTCTGCCGCATTTGTGTTGCCACCGGTTGTGTGGTTCGTCGCTGCTCTGTGTGAAGACTCAAGCATGAGAGGAACACACTTCGATCCTTCCCAAAAGAGACACCACTTATGGGTACACCCTTGTTAAGAATTGCTGAATATCAGTTGTGTTAGAAGCTCTAAACGAATTGTGTTTTAATCACCATGAGCGAGGGAGAGGTGTTTCCATTAGCTTGACTCCACTTAAGCATTTTACTTACAACCTCCAAGTATGAGGCTCATTTGGGACAATGCAGTTGATGTTAGGAAGTCCAAAACGAGTTTGTATGCCGTATCCGTAGATTACGCATAATTTGATACATTTCATTTGACTGGACCCGTTTAAATCACATCAAATTGGCGTGGATTTGATAGAATGTATACAAATATATTAAAATGCTTGAAATAGAGGTAGATCTCACAAAATGAGCATTGCCTCAATTGGTACAACTCTATTCTTATGTAGAATGCCGAAAGGCGACCTTCTGCTTAAATGGATTGAGACTT
The DNA here is from genome assembly GCA_036345935.2 of Taenia hydatigena. Lineage (NCBI taxonomy): Eukaryota > Metazoa > Platyhelminthes > Cestoda > Cyclophyllidea > Taeniidae > Taenia > Taenia hydatigena. The sequence goes on along the minus strand of JADWOT020001351.1, from coordinate 41,787 downwards.
CCTTGTTCAGTGCCTCTAAATGAGCTATTGAATTGCGCCACTTTACTGGGTGGTGTAATGCACAATTAGTTGTGCTGTGCCACATTGTAGTCAAATAGAATATTGACAATCTTTTCGATTTGATCCCAAGCATTCCAATGCGAAAAATACCGGAACAGGTTAAATTGTCATGACAACTTGGCATTGGTTTGATGTGGATCAGATGGGATGAACATCACATAGGCTGCACACACCGTACTGTTAGGAGTCTCAGCTAGTAAGCAGCTTCTGTTTGATTTAACAACAGCCTCTTTACTCTCTATTTGCAAATGTATCACTATTTTCATCCATTACTTTGCGATGCAACAGTCAACATTTAGCCGTGTGTTACTCACTGGTTTACCTTACGTTAGCTTCACTACACTGAATTGCTTTTGATCAAATCGCATTAGATTTGAGGACTTTTGGATAAGAGTCCTTCGAGTGAATTAAATATAGGCTCAAAAATGTGCACACCATCGGCAGCTTTAGCGACACCGTCATGAGCAGGATCAAGTCGATGTCAACGGCCGTTCTGCATCGTTGCTTATTCATACTCTAATTCTGCAAGTGACGTCGACAAAACTCGGCTATGCCTCACAATGGGCAGATGTCAATGGACTTACGGTTGGATTTCATCCCACTTCAGCAGTGATTATCAAAATTCATTCAGTTAAAACTTCCCTGGATAGATGTTCACATTTATGAAATAATTGTCCCATTCGGCAACCATGGAGTATCATGCTGCAATGCTGACACATAAACCAGTCGAATTTAGCATTGAGTTATGTAGACGCAAATTGCGGTAGTTCATAGTGAATAGTTTTCTTCAGTGGGGAGCCCTCGGGCATCCCTTTGAAGCTCTTCCTCTCCTGCATTGGCGTTGCCACTGGTTGTGTGGTTCGTCGCTGCTCTCTGTTTTGAGTTCTTCTCTTTGCCTTTCACGGAAAGGAGCATCACTAAAAGTTGCGGTCGATGTCCGACATCCAGCCGGTGCTTCAATGGCAAGTGGAGAGTAGGGGTGTGGATGATTTTAGCAACTGGCCTATAGATTTAAAACAGTCATCAAAAATACGCGAAATTCTTACTTCGTAGTAATGGAAGGGAAATACTGAGGCCATCTCTGGCTTTTCTTACCAGTTATTGGTTCATTTATTTGTCAAGATTTATGGGGGGCAGGCTAAGACGACCATTGCATGCATCCTGCCCGCCAGGCAACGGAACTTCCTTCCTAGGTCAGGGCTGACGATTTTCAGGCATTGTCGACCCGCCATCACTCAGACACTAGCCTTCTGTATGTGCGTAATTTGCGTCAGGTGCACCCATACACCATCGCAAAGCACACGAAGCAGGTACCCCTCGCATCGAAAGGACCTTCCTCTGGATTGAGAACAGTTTTCTGTACAGCGCGGCTAGTAGCGAAATTGCACACCTCAGCATTACCAAAAGAGCACCAAAATGGGGCGGTTCTAGTACGAATCAGAGCATTTACTGATGGGTGGACGATTATCTAAAGTGTCTTGTAAACAAGAGTGAAGTGTCTCATGTTGAAAGCAGCTCTTTGGCAGTTTCTTTCAGATTTTAGCCGCAATAAGTCCTATTATGAGTGGCGAAATACTGCAAATAAAGGGCTTCCTTATTCCTAGTTAACATCGAGTTTGTAATCAGGCAGGTTGAGGGCAAATTGGTGAGCAAGATGGACTGGTAATATTAATGAAGCAGCAGTTGAGTCACAGAACTGAAGCTGATCATGATTAAGCAATGCTCGAACTGTGCTTGACGATTCTGCCAAAATATTTAGGGCTGTCGTGCGTCTCGTAAAGTTTTGACAAAGGGGAGTTCACGACAAGATAAGTCATCTGTGGTGGTAGCCTTATCGGTGGAATGGCAACTCTTCGAGGCATATGCATGAAAGTGCGTTGATCTCACAAAGATTGCAGTTGGATTGTCAGGCAGGCATTTGTAAGTGCGAAGATTGGGAATCTTTCCTGTGCACAATAGCATCAAAGAAAGCGGGATAAAGGATGGGCACACGAGCAGCACGCATGTGAAGAGAGTGGCAGGCAATGAGGGCGGTGTTGTGTAGAAGTGGTGGGTGGTAGCGCGTTGCGACGACGCGTCGCCGTGATAGCTCATTTGGGAGAGCGGTTCGAGCCCGGGTCGCGGCATGCCTATATCATTATTGGCACGGCGCCCTCTGCCCCACACGCCACCACACAGGCCCAATGCGGTGGGAAGTCATCCACAGCAACGACAATGCGAGCGAAGCAAAGCAAGCCACTCGAAGTGCAATAAACGGCACAGTAGCTGGGTGGGCAATAAGTAGCCGCACGACGCTGGTGAGACCCGAACTCAAGCGAGGAAGCCCCAATGGATTAGCAGTCCATCGCTCTAACCACTCGACCGCCGCGTCACGCCTCTCGCTCTTCCGTTTTGTCTATTCCTGCCCTTCCCACCCACCCTCCGCTTGCCCTCCGCCTCCTCTACCCACCAACCACTCACCACATCTACTCACCTCAACACTGCGCACATCATAAATTCCCTCCACACTGCAGCACCGTGATCACCCTCATTCCCCATACTTCACTATCTCTACCATCCCAATGGATTAGTAGTCCATCGCCTTAACCGCAAAATCTTTCGTCTCCCCGCTGCTTGTAATTCACCATGTTTGTCTAATAACGAATTGCAGCTAAAAGGGTAAACGAGCTGCCTTCCCTAACGCTAAAGTGAGGAGCAGTAAATCTGACTAAAAATGGGAGATAAAATGTCATCATGCCTGATAAGAGGCTAGATTCCTCGACATTCACTTAATCAGGTCGATGCTCCAACCTACCGACATGTCTCACCACCACCGACCATCTACCTCCAAGTCCTCTTCACTCTCTAACTATCAACTCCCTCCTGCTCCTTCACCTTCGTACTCACCCTTTATATTCACTTCTCATACCCCCTCACTTGGCTTCTCCTGCTTACTTTATTTACCCCTATTGTCAACCTCTCTACTTCGGCCAGATGCTATGCTTTGCGATAGTTGAAGTGTGATCAGTAGAGTTGCGCAATGCATTGGTGGACAAGGAAGCACTGGGAGAAAAGTGTTTTGCTGTGTCCGTGGCTCGGAGATTAGAGCAGCTTTGAACCAAGTGAGTTGTGCCTACCTCATCGTCTCGGCTCTACCATGCCATGTTTCCTTTGCAGCTGTCCGCTCTAGCAAATGTGTGGGTAGCTTATTTAATGTTATTTCGCTTCTCTGAAATGGACTTAGATATGCGAAGGCATTGAAACTGGCTGCAATGATTAATATCTGACAGGGTGCGAGAGATTATGAGATGGCTTGTTGCACTTCCATATGGAAGTGCAATGGATCCACCAAAGTGAATTGTGCATTCATAATTGTACCGCCTGCAACATTTCTTTAAGTGTCATATTTGACTGATAATATAATTCACGCATTCTTTAGTACAACAATACACCCCCAGGCAAGAAAGGTTGCGAGTAAAATGACCTCTTATTCGCTGAAGACCTACTGACAAATAAAACCTTCGTTACTTTAAATTGTTACATATTTTCCGCATGTTACTTCGCATGAAGGATGGAGCTGTAAAAATAACCGAAATATGTAATTCCTTATAATATGTTTGACTTAATTATGAATTGCAAGCGTCCGTAGGAATCGAATTGCTAACCACTGCATCGAAAAGCTTTGGAAGCATTTCGGATGGAAGTCGAAAGGTTGTGAGCAAAGTAACTGGTGGATGGAATCCACCCCCATCCTGGATTAGCCGAGCAGAAATTAACCAGATTTGGGATGTCAAGGTAGTCATTCATTTTTAAGCCATTTTGGGCGGTAAATCAGTAATTTTATGTTGCAATTAAATTTGTGCCTAAATCGTTGGCAATACATGCGATCGATAGTAACATGACGACAGGCTCGATCAAATGTGATGAAAGTAGAACATATGCACAAACGGAAAAACAAAGCATAAGAACAACTCATGTAAAGTTTTCTGGCGCTTGTCGTTATCAGAGTAAGCCAGCGTGGACCAAGGTGCGGAGGTTAAATAATTGGCGTCAGAGAGGCGTCAAAACATTGCTACAAAGTCCCGCAATTGCCATGATCACCTGATTTATCATTGCATACCCATTACAAATGCGATGAACTAAAATAAGAACTCAAGACCCCTTATGCATAGTAAAAACTTAATGCAGCAATGACATCCACGCCAATACCTGTTTACTGCTAATGGGTAACTACATGGTCCTATGGAAACCGTTCCTCTGATGCCATTTTCCTATAAAAGTTTGGCTCATTCGTCAGTCAAGTCATCGATGAGTGAATGAAATATTGCCATGTTGTTTGATTGCATACAGTCTCCAGGAGACGAATTATTCTGAGAAGGGTATTTCAAAATTGCTTGCAACCGATTACAAAGTTTGGCAACTATCATGTTTTTCGACCTAAAACTTGAGCATTCAGTAGTGCCATTTCAAAACGGATGATCGCTTTTTTACAGATTAATGTGACTGTAGATTGCGGCTTCATCGAATGCATCGTACAGGGGATCGGCCGCATTTCTCCCGTTTTGAACTGCGAAATGAAGAAAGACTCACAAGACAACCACTGCTGACTGCTATTTACTAACTACTGGCCATGTCTACCATGGCAGCAGCCCTACCAGAACAAAATTTTCTAAAAGGTCTAAATGCAGAGTTCTGCAACTGGACAGCATGTTACAGAGAATAAGGAGTTATACCCTGCCATAATTAAGCTGGAACTAGAGAAACCTAAGTTCAATCTAGCATAAATCTGTTTGTGGTGACCCAGAAAATATCTCTCAAATGTCGTTTTAATGGCCGAAAGTCTGAACGAGCTTAAATACGCTATATTCATTACTCGGCACAAACACACAAAAGCGCTTTAGGGATGTCACTCCCGCAATTTGCGGTTGCCTATTCTTGGCAGCACAAATTCATATTCGCTCTGTTGTCCGTGCTGCTTAGTGAGCTGCTTTTGCCCAAAATGATGCAGATTTAAATCATTCATATGTCGACACTTTATTCTGCATGTGTTATGCATGCAATCAGGTCATCACAGCCCACAAGTCCAGAAAATTGGGAAAAGATTCACACGCCAATCGTTTCACCTTCCCGCGATACGGCACTAATAAAGCTTGAAAAATCTCTAGGGGAAATTTCTGGTTAATGTTCTATAACGGTGCAAGAGATCTCATGTGAACTCATACAAAATGAACGGTGCTGCGTACTTCAAAAACGCAAGTTTTGACATTGCGTTGGTATCCGTGTTCACCTATATCACCATCAACAGAGTTTTAAGGTAGTGGTCATTTAAAATGCAAGGTATAAATGCGCTTCAACCCCTACCGCAAAAGGTTCCAACGACATTTGCCATTTGGGGTGAGTAGTAGTACATACTATAAATTTTCGCAACCACCGCACTTGTTTGACACCTCTAAATGGCCTTTATCTGCTTCAATTTTTAAACTTATTTGGCATTTCTTTTTGAGAAATAAATCACTACTAAGTTCAATTAGCAGAAACAGTTGTTCAAAAAAGTACATTCTAGCTAAAAGGTAATCCATTTCTTCCGCGTTTCAACCGATCGTCTTCATCGTTAATATTTCGCATCCATCAAAATGCCAGGAATCGTGAGTCGAATCCCAAACAGAACCAAGGCAAGTGACGCTGGGCCACTCTTCTGCAGGCTGCTTAAACGCTGGTGATAAAGCGCATCTTAAAAGTCATGCACATATGATTAGAACGATAGAGGTGTTTTACACGCATTCTGTAAGACAATTTTCTGCTAAACAAAAGTAAGCCAAATACTATATTTACAAGCCTTTATAGAAATATTGCATTGCGACATATGAGAGGCGTCGTGGTTATGGAAGAAGTTGTGCCTATCAACCCCCTGAGCCGGAAGAGAAAAAATAGCTATAAGACGTAGCAGAAAGCTGCATGCCGGCCTCACGAAAAATAATGATATGTAGCTGTGCAGGGCTGTCTGGCATGTGTTTCAGAAAAACAATCGCCAGAACTATGCATTATCCATTCTCAATCAAATATTAGCTGGCGCGTACTTCAGGCTGCGAAAGCACTTGTCTCTAAAGGCGACGACACAGCTTCCTCTGCCTCAATTTCTAGATACATGCTCCCAGGCTAATTCGCATGCAGGCATGTAGAAACTGGCGCCAGGAGTTAAGGCTCTCAAATATGGTACTGAAAAAAATGTAAGGAAAGGACGTAAGATCCCCTTACAATCCAAGGTTCCAAATAGTCATCGAAGATTGTAATAAGATTTTCTTCTCACTGAGTAAGTATCTGACTCCTCTCGTGGTAAAGAAGGACATAGAGCAGAGGAGGCAATTTTTTCTTCGCGTTTGTCTGATCCTTGGTGAGTTAATAGTTTAGATGGCTGTTAAAAGTACTTAACGTGCAGACACTTTGCCATAACCAAGAAAAGTTGAAGCCACTAATGCTGACGATTCAAACGCAAAAATTAAGTTCTGCTACGTTAGTAATCAAGCAATTGCATTAACAGGATTCAAATTGATGTACACCGAAACACTGACTTGGCAAGATTGTGACGAATAGTAGAACATTTTCCTAATTGTATTATGCCTATAGGATGAAAAATCAGTGATAATTTTTTCTAGGATAGCTGGAATTTAACGATGACCTTGGACGAGATCTAATATTTGAAATATTCAACAACTAGTGGCTTATTCGACCATTTAACCCATAAATTGCAAACCACCTGATTTAAAAGGGATCGTTCACTTCCTTTATTTGAATGCTTACCACAGGAGCGTTCCCATCTTTGCAGTAAATTGAATCGTATTTGGGATTAGTTGCGTTTGTAACAGACAATTAAGAGATAGTGGTCACAGTAGAAATCATGACTGCACATATCATGGTTGTCGTCGCCTGTTTGTTGTAAATGCGTGGGCTACAAACATCCGTACCACCTTAGATTTACAAAAGTCTGACAATAATAATTAGTAATAAATGGTTAATTAGCGATTGTTAGAGGACTATGTTTCAGATCACTGGCATGATCCCTACAATTCTGTGCGCTACTTCTTCATTTTGATGCCACTGCGATCCCGTGTGATTTCTGGAAAGTCTAAAAGTGGTTTGACTTTGTAGGCACCGAATGGTGGTAATTTCTTGCCAAAGGTTGGCAACAAAGAATGATTTTGCCAATATCAAGCGCAATTAAACTAGCCATTTTCTTTAATTTATAGAGTAGTCGCTTTTAATTGCTTTCGAACCGCGACCATTAGTATTCAAACTGACTGACATTAGACGAGATCAGTTGACATTGAATAAGCAACTGGCGATCCCATTTCCCTGCGACCAGATTTGATCCAAATTGAAAGTCAGGTGCATGTTTCATTCCATAATAGCTTCCAATAAGTACGCGAAACAGCACGCTTTCCTCTCCCATTCGATTTAAAATAATCAGAGTTAAAACTTAATACCCTATTTCCTTTTTTCGCTTGTGACGTTTCACGTTTTACAGTTCTGCGACTCAGGTCTGACCGAGGCGCAAAGGTAATGTTTTTGCAGAGAAATCAGAGGCAGCAAGGGTATAAAGTTCCGTTCTTTTGACCCATATTAATCCAAAATTGACTAGAATTTGTAAGTTAGCAACCCTTTTTCCTCTATATGAGATGGCAACAGTTCTCGCTTTCACCTCGGGCAATTCAGGTGTAGCAAATGTTTAAGGTGTCTATTTTGGCAAAGTAAGCTAGGATGGCAAAAGCATTAGGTTATGCTCTTTATTGATCTCTTCTAATTTGATATTATTCGTAGTTGAGGCTTGGCAGCTTGCTAGTGTTAAGATGCAGTGTGAGAGGGGGTAAGTACTTGAGAAGATGCAATGGTAGCAGAGGTTTCATAGTCACCTGATGATACTCAATTTGTCCATGTGCTTAGGGAAGAAGGAAAAGCGAGGAGGAATAAAAGAGAATAGAACGGAATCATACACATTAAGCCAACGCGAAGCAGAATATGCTAAAAGAAGTTAAGAATGAATCGGTCGTTTGCGTGTTGCGCTAAACAAATCATTTCCTAAGCACCTTGTAGATTCCTTGATGACTTTGGGATCCCCTCACCTACTTAAAAATACTGAGAGAATTATTAAAGCTTGGTATCACTAATGTATTAGAATAACGAAGGAATTCCGGCGCTATACGAGTACCCGATGCAGTAGCCTGCAGTCTATTGGTGAACCCACAATATTTTTAAACGTTATGTCGCCTTCGTGCACCAAGATTATGTGAATGAAATTTGAGACAGAGAGTTTTACATAGGGCAGGTTGTGCCATACACATACCCCTGGAAGCAGGCCTCGCTTAAAACTTGTTGACAGGAAATGGAAAAGAGTGCTGAAGACAATGGCATAGCGAATCGGTACGAAGTGGTCAAAGTAAATAGTTTAACTTTGACCGTGTGCTACTCAGAAGAAGAAAAAACCTTAAATCTTTAGAATAACTAAGAAATGAGGGCAAAATTTATTTCATATGGTATGACTCAAGCCTATTTCTTAGGGGCGACCTTGAGCGATGCAAGTTTGGAAAAAGTTGTTAGCATTTGCGTCAACACAGAAAAGTGCAGTGGCGTCTCCGAAACCACAATGTTGTTATGCATCAAAGAAACACCGTCATTGGTCTGATTGCATTCTAAGTAATTTAGAGTAATAAAGCGGCCTTCATATTGCAACGAAGACACGGATGCGCAATACTGGATAGCGTGCTCTCAGTTCTGAGACATGCACCGCTTCATGGTTGCTAGTGCCCAACTCTTAGTTACGCAAATTAATGACGCAGAAGCGAACACTTTGACAAGGATATATCTGCAAACGATTCTCTGTTACGAAGACGAAGGGAAGAGAGAGCTATGGCCACTTCGGATCTGTCCTTGTGTGTAGGCTACCTTGATTCTTTTCCTTGTGGAGGCATATGGCACGTGTTTATGATGCTTTTGTGTTTTATTTATGTTACCTAATTTTGTAACAGTTACTTGACGTTTATAGCACAGTTCTGCCTGAACAAACCGAACGTATTTATTAAAATAACTTTACCGAAACAGCTGTCGACCATAACACGCATGGCAAAATTACATTAAACAAAATGTAAATGCTCACGCCATAATTAAAATAGAGTATGACCGAGTCCCCAAAATCCGATCGGATCCTAATTAGTTTTCGCAACTTCCATTTCTATGTAATTTATTTGCCACACAGGAGCCTAAAAACATGGTTATAGTCCTGGCTTCCCAAAATGTATTGCAGACAGATGGCAAGAAATCATATTGAACAGATATACCTTAAGCATGACGCTATCGAGTGCTTATTTGTCTAGCATCGAAAAGCATTTGACTCATAATGAGGGTCACAAAGTGCAAACCACTTGGAATGTGCCGTATTGGCTCGGTACTAAATATTATTCCAAACAAATGAAAACTAAGCCTGGATTTAATGAGTGGCTGCGCTCTTCATTGGATGCAACGATTTCTGCCGACGTGTCATTTGTTCAGCTATTGTAGGTAATTCGTCTACAAGGTTAGGGGCATTATATTGAACATTTTCATTAGATACTTGACCACTTGATGAATACGACAAGCATTACCCGCACTTAGTCAAGAGTGCAAAGCGTGCTCCCATCCCATTGCTGAGCCGATGTAAGGAGTATAGAGCTATTGAGCGGACCAAAGACATCTCTAATAATCACAAGCGTTGTGTAACTTGAAGAAATATTCTATGGCTTTGATTTTATTTTAACACGATATGGATTAGCAAACAATATTTCCTCTCTGATGGCAAAAATAATGTGGATTTCAATTGAGCATGCTAAAATATCCTCCCTGGAAATGCGCAGTGCATTGGAAAACATTTTTGACAAACAGCTTTTCATCCCTTGAAAGAAGGAAGTGTAATTCTTACTACATCTTTAACTAAAGCTCTTAGCAAAGAAAAAGTCCTTACATTACGATGAACTTTAATTACATGACCTTATTGCTCAAAACTTTGGTTCTGCTTTCGAGTTCCGCTCCTCCGCGTTTTAATTACGTGTAATGCTAAAAACAGGGCCGGGAGGTCCATTTTCCAATCCGTTAAATTCAACACAAGTCCTTTTGCAAGATTTTGCACAACTTGTTATTTCCACTGTTAAATGTTTTTCTACATTTGTACCACTTGCTCTGCGTTATTCACCAACGTTGTTTCAGGCCTTGGGCACTTAATTCGCGAGCATCATAGTAGGCATCTCTCATTTTTAGACACATATCTCTGTGCGAATGCATCCATGTATTTGTGAATAAGTACTTGCGCTTATGCCCACTAGTTTTGCATCAGGTTGTTGCATAAATAAAATGTAGTGAAGCGACACTGATTTAATCTGAATAACGATGAGATGCACAATGAAGAATCGAATCAAGTAAGTCGCTTCACAATCTTCTTCCCCTCTTTTGCACATGCATGACGCATTTTGGTCACCCTGGAACTGCATTGCTCGATTTGTCAAACGTCTCACAGATCATGCGGGGTGCTCTTGTGGCACCAGAAAGGTAAAGGAAAATATTAAGCCTCTTTAATTTTTGCCGCATGCCCTCTTATATGTCGTATAACTTCCTCTGATCCTCAGAAAAGTCTGGGAACACAATGTATGCCATGTGTGCCTCGCTCAATTCGCAAACTTCTCTTTGCTTCTCAGTCATTTCATCGGAACGCATATTGGTGAGTGAGCACCTGCTACCCCTTGATTATAATCCTCTGTGTGTGCTGCTCCCCAGCCGCAGCTTTGACTTCCCACACAAACTTCTCCTAAATTTTTAGCCTCACCATACAACGCTTTAGCCCAAAGAATGGCGAATTCGGAGGTGCGCTTTTACTGTACAGAACGCTTTGCAAGATATTCAACGTTCGAAGCGATGTTAGTTCATATGCGTTCGCATCATATCCGTGAGTGTTTCTTTGACGGACTTATTTTGTAATAAGTGCTTGTTGTGACGCCTTGGTGCCTTCTGTTTTGTAGACATTTAACGCAAAGCGTTTGGTAGAATGCAAATATACGCTATTGTGTGAGCAAAAATCGTAAGTTTCCAGTGATGCTTACTTGAAGATTTTGCCTTCCTACTTTAAACTGATATCTCAGTAGGGCAAGAGATTCAATGTGAAGAACATGATTTGCAAATCGCAAAGATTTTAAAAGGAATTGTCCAACTGCGTAGAATTAGGTAAGAAAGCTTGATGGAGATGGAAAGGCAGACATTGAATTTTACTGCGTTAAGTAATGCTCCATCACTGGTTTAGATAGCTTAGATGTTGCCACGGTAATGCCACAATACCGACAGTTAGGCGCGCCTTTATAAGTTACTAGGTATTTTAATGAATTATGCACGCATTTTAAGCACGATAATTAAAACATGCTTGTATGCTTTCTAGAGTTCTCCGGCGGGCTGCCTAAACTTAGCAGCTATTGGTTCTGCGAGAAAGCATGTGCTTGACACAAGACGAGCATGCTGCATTTATTAGTGCTGTCGTTTTTATTTTGGTCACTGTTATGCGGAAAGTTGAATTTTCATTAAAATGTTAGAAAAATAAGATAAGAATACAAAATCTAAAAATGCATTGGAATGAGTGAAGCATACAGAATAAGGATAGGGTTGTAGAAGGTAGCAGTATGACACAAGCAAGTCACCGTTATTCAACGAAGCTGACTGTTAGAATTTACAGGATTTCATTGCAAAGATTGATGTAGTCAGTATATTCCAACGTTTGCATTAGACTATTTAATAATAACTGTGTAAGCGAAGAATTTGCACTGTCAGGGCCATGCACTATAAGCCTTCTTTAGTCGTCGAGGTATCTAACATATCCTTGTACGATAATAAGTACTGGGGTCGTAGCAGAAAGCAAAGACGCTTCAGAGGTGACGATAAGGTAGACATTAGACACAATTGCTGCACATGCTTACGGCAGCCATCGAGGGGTAGTAGTCTTCGAGAAGTGCGCCAATCAGGAAACACCAGAAGGAAAAGACTTAGCCAGAACGATAAAATGAGAAGGGTCACTAAAGCATATCCTCGCTGTGCGCGCTCGGCTAAACAAAGGTTGTGTAAGAATGCGACACCGGCATGATCGTGACCGGGTGTTTGCTGGAGTAGCCTAGTTTACCAGTTCCAGGACCCATGTGTAGGCAAGCAGTGTAGTAATTTAAAACGAAGATTCGCAAGTGATTGATGCTTTTATTTTAAATTAGTTGGTAGTTTCAGCCCAAGCTGGATCAAAGAAAAAAGGTAGTATTTTCTTTTACAATAAATAGTTACTGCTAATTCGGCAAGTGACTACCGTTTAGTTTTACTTTTTTTTTAAACCACGTGTTGTTTCCTTTCTCCTTCTGTGTTATAGGCAGCCTTTAAATTGACAATCCTGTTAAGACCTTTGCTGAACTGAAATTAGCACACAATGGAAACTGTCATCCATAATTGTGAAATGCTTATTCCTCGCCACCTACACCCACGGTACTTTTGACAGTTAAATCAATTTTTGTTGGAGCAAATCTCTTTTCTCCTTTATTTGATTCCAAATTGATCAGATTTGAAGCTTTGGTTCGTGCTTCCTTTTGTAAATGTTATCAGCAGTTCTCATTTTACTATTTCCCTATTTAGATGTTACAGAAGAGCAACGCTTATGCTTTAGTGAAGTCTGCAGGAGACTAAGGCAGTTCATGTCTTATATTCGGACGAGGCGTGTTTGGCCGGTGGAAGGAGTGTCTATTTTGACAAGAAAAGCTAGTAGAACATAGTAATAGAGGTGTGCTCTTTTTATCTATTTTGATCAAGAGTCGCACAAAATTGGGGATCAGAAGGCAGCTATTTTGAATTCTTGTGACATTTCTTGTTATAAAATCTGACAACGCAGGTGCGCCCAAAATGCAACTTTTCTATATTGGCAAGGAAAACTGAGGGAGTGCGGTGGTGAAGGAGGAATTGTAGAAAGGAAAAAAGGCATGTGCATCGATAAAAATGTTGAAGTGTTCCGGGATTAAATATTGACGACGTCGATGCGTGAGAATGCGAGACAATGAAAGGAAAGTCGTTTAGGCTAGGTCAGGAAATGCATTGTTGAACACTTACCGCTTGATGGAGCGGGAAATATATAACATGCTTGCAAAACATTTTTACCCCTTTTTATCAATTGTATTATGCAGATACTTTGTTCTTTCTACACCTGCTTTGGATTTCTCTCCTTATCTACCATCGATTTTCGTTCTACTTTCAGCCTGGTTCTGTCTTAACAACATTTTTGGTCCTTAACTAAAATTTTCTTTTATTCCTGGGAATGTTGCAAGAAAATATAGTTATATTTAAACATGGTGGCATTATTGGAAGCATTAATGCCCAATCCTTCCTTCCACTCTTTACTCACTAGTCAAAATAAGCAACCATTCATGGCGACGTAAGGTTCTTTATGACGCCGCCTGCATGGACGGCAAATTAGCCGGCTTAGGTTCACAAATCTGCACCAAGTCATGCAATCGTGCTATGGATTTTAGAAGATAAGGAAGGGAATCCGTTGGTAACCAAGAAATTATCAGAGAACCTTCAAAAATTTACTTCTGTGACACATCCTAAACCCTAGTTGAAAAAATGGTTGAAGGGGATTAAGCAGAGAAGACATGCATGCGTCCATTTACACGTTAGCAGCATCACAGCTTTGTCATCAGACTCAGATTAACCCTACGCGATCTTAAATAGCGCCTACCTATTTGCCGCCTTTATGAACTACTGCACTGCAATTAACCTGATGATATGATGTGTCATCCGGACGCCATCTGTTTTCCTCCAAGGCGACTTTTAATCGTGTGTCCTAACGAATCGCCTTCTCTAATCAGAATTTTCTCGTTTTCAACGCATACTGCTAAATATTTCACTGCCTAGTAGATCCATTTACAAGAAATTTTTATCTAGATTTTGCATTTTAAACTGAGTGTAAAATTCAAGGCAATGGCAACATCCAAGCAAAGAATCACACCTTTAAATGGGGTTAGGATGTCTCTTCTGGCCCAAACACATCTTTGCAAGACTTGATCGGCACTGATTTTTATAGCCTCGTAGGCGTAACCCTCCTTAGTGTAAAATCTGCTATCTTCTCTGGAAACTGCACTTTAGCACAATCATAACTACAAATGTGTAAGCCAATTTTGTGCCATCCTGAGTTTGGACTAATTCTAGTCCCTACAGTTATGCTGTAGCAGACATTTTTAGAGCCACCTGTCCTGATACAAGCACAAGCCGTGCAAGTGAGGCGATGAGATGATTTGGCTTGAGCCTAAGAGCTCAGAGATTAGAGCATGGAAATCTAAGCTGGATGCAGTTTGAGATAGATATCGTGGAAATTAGGGGTAAGTTGTGTTACCGGCCCCTCATCCTTCAATCTTCAGGTATGTCATTAAAAAATTCTTTTGTCGTGTCAATTTTGCCATATCCTACGCAGTCACATGGCTAGGTAAGTGAATATATGGATCAATTCAGGAGAAAATGAAAAAAAAAACTGGGAAAGAAATAAAGAATACTGCTCCAGGACACCATGCAGCGTCATCCTACGGTGCCCGTTTTCAATCCTCTTTTCATCCTTTACACCCTATCTCCTTCCATATCTACGACTTCTCACCTCTTGACCGCCATCTCAATCATTCCCCCGCCTTTTCCATCTAAACCTTCATGTTTCTTTGCTTCCATGGAAGAAATTGCATGCACAAATTTCTGAGTTATAAATGCGCATCAGAGATGAATTTTTGTTACCTCAACAGTAAACTTTCTGAGTTAGATTCGGAGTTCTCTAGCTAATCCCTACTCTGCCTTACGCCTTCTCTGCCGCTCTCACTTTTCGTATCTCAAATATGGACTTAAAATCACTAAATTAGCAGCATCACCATGAGATCTGAAGCATGGTAGCATAGTGCTCAAGACTGGGCTTGACTGGTGACTGGTTTAGTCACCTAGGCTAGATTGTGACAGACTTGGATAAAATAGGAAAGAAGAGGGTGGACAAGGCTATTTGACTTACCTTCCATGCCGCATCCTAAAAGGCGCCTTACACATTACCATTGAAGTCAACTCTTGTGCTCCAATTTGGCCCACCCAATAGTTTTGACGCAACTCTATGCCATGCGAACTGAGGTCCGATTTTTCTTCTGCGCAGATATTAGGGGTTAAGGCACATAAGTAAGAAGTAAATCTGATGACATTCAAAATGGGTGGAGAACAGTTCTCCTTTCTCATGCCACACTTCAGCGCATCTTTGATGAGCGCCCCCTTCGTTTCATGTTATGCTTAATGGGTGTCCATCTCTTGAATATCACATTTTTTTCTTGCAATGTGCGCTCCACGTGTTTAACTCAACAGGAAAAGGGTAGTGAGTACACCCTTACCTTACTCTTACCTTTATTTTTTCAGCTTTGTTGACACGAGAAAATCTCGCTTTCTCTTTCTCTTACGCTCCTCTCACATCTGCATCCTCTGAATTTAAACAATTCTTCCCTGCCTGCTAATTCTACCCCATCATCTGCCAGCGCCCTCCTTGTAAGTCTCTTCTCCTCTCCTCACTAGTCCTACCCGTGATTATGGCATGATTAAATGATACGACGATTTATAACTCAGGCCGCGCTGGCCTCAGTTTCATCTCCTACTCCTCCTCCACTTAGCTCTTCAAGAGCGAAGATGAACACGTTGCTCCCACTTCCTACTTCGTGATTTGTACCTGATAAAATCCTACCTGTCCACTTTACTGCCTAATCCTTTTATTCTTCTTGTATAGAATGCCCTTATCTGACGCCTCACAATAACGTGTAGGAATGTGTGTTTTCCGCTCCAACTCTCTTGCTCTGTTTCTAATATGCATTTTGCACCTGCCTGTCTGTTTACACAAGTTTGTGTGCATGTTATTGTTCACTTTTATTTCCGTCCTTTTAGAGAGGCGCCTTAATTGGTGTCACACGCAATCAGGTAAGGTTATGCAAGTGTGCTTGTGTGCATGTGGGTGAGGAGGCTCACCCACCTTATCTTCCCTTCCTAACTTGTCCACTAAGCCAACCAAATCAACATTTGGTCATTCGTCAGGTGGCTAGTTGGTTGCCCATTTAACCCCAACTCCATTGCCCATCTGTTAGCTTACTTCATTACCTTTTGTCGCATTTTTCCTTCATGCGGCCTCTCAATTCCCTACGTTGTTTCAAACTGAAGTGGACACGACTAATGGAACTGACAAAAATCTCATGTCATGTAAAGACGATTTGTTTTCAGTGGAATGCAATATGAATGAGCATCTAGAACGCAGTAGGAGACAAAGAAGGCACTCACTGACGATGACGAAGACGAGAGGCGGTGGAGGTGGCTGATGAGAAGTATACTTACGGTCAGTGGATGATGAAGAATTGGATAGTGGAACGACGATAAAGTGGAAGTCTTTATGAGTGACAAGGCTTATTAACTAGCAATGGACTTCATGACAAATGTTTTTTTGCGATTTGATTCGTCCACTCCGTCTTTGAGGCTGAGATATATGCAGAGTAGTAAGAATAGCATGCAACTCGTTCAAGGTTTGCGATAAACAATGCTTGAAATCAAATGTCTCGACCGCTACCTTTGTTAAGAATGACTTTATTATTAATGGCACTTCTGGTCTGGTGAATTAAGCAGTTCTGTCGCTTGTCCATGTTAATAAGTTTGCTCAGTAAAAAATGGTTAACTTCCAAACATGACATAAAAGTAGTTCATAAAGAGCTTGCCATTGTTTTTTTATTTGGACTGAGTGATGCAAAGTGATAATGCGCGTAATTCTAGCGTTTCCAAGTCTGCGCATAATTTAAAATGTGTTTGGATATAGCAAATTATTTACTCGGTCAGAACCATCGTCTCTTCGCCTCAAAGTATAGAAAAAGGCAAGTTTTTTTCAATTTATCCACTTTATATCTCTTAAACGGCGCATTGAAATTAATATGGAAACGGATTATTATCTATAACCATCAAGAGTAGATCATCTGTCAAGAGCTCCATGCACGGAAATACTGCAGCATAATCCGTAGCAGCGGCTCCACGACGTCACACTGATGATCAAGGAGAATCAACCTGTGGCAGAAGAAACCAAAGGGTACCCAAATTGGCTTTCAAGTTTTCCACCTCCCCTCAGTGTGCGAGTTAATAAGCAACCCGCCTGCATTATGAAAAATCTTTTTCATATTTTTACCTCTGTCCCTTGACCTCCTAGGTAACAAACCATCTGAAAGACAATTTTCTTTGTAATCAATTCATGGCAGCGGATTCACTGAGTTTGATTGGTTAGCTATTTCAAAGCCTGTTCTCAACAAGACTGACGTTCTACCTTCCGAATACGAAGTTCTGCACCTGATTATTTTATCACTCTGATCATTAAGTATCTCTTAATAGAATACATCGACGAAACCCCAAAAAGACGCATAAGAAGGGCTGTTAGTAAGTCTCCCTAAATTAGCCTAAGAATTGAGACATTACTGTGCCATGAGCCATGAGAAGAAATGCATTCATGCAGATCCGCAGAAAATCGAGCAAAAATCATGGAGTGCACGAGCGCTCGGCTGCTTGAAGAAACGGTAATAACACTATTGGCGACGATGTCGACCATTACTGAACTAACTGCCAAGAGTTTCGGCCTTGTATATGTAGTGGGAATCATGCCAGTGATACTTTTCAGGTGCAGATATATCGCGACCGAATTATGTCATCTCCCTCTACCACGTTACCATTAGAATAATTAAATTATTGTTAATGAAGAGCTAAACAATGTAGGTGTCTCATTTGAGACGTCTTGAGCACTCACAATTGTGTGACGGCAGTCCCGAGGCACGGAATTTTTATAGCCAATTTTGAGATGAAGCCTTGGTGGAGATGACCAAAGTTCAGTAGAGGATCCTTCACATCCCACAACCTCAGTGCTCACCACCTCTTCCAACCAAGATAACAGAATTTTCCATTCATTTAGGTGCACGGGATGTGTAAGTCCAAACAATAGTAAAACGATTATTATTATTACTGCCACCCACACTAGGTCTTCCTAGACTTGACTTAGTAAGAATTGCCTATGGAAGGTGGTGACGTTACACAACGCTTGTGATTATTAGAGATGTCTTTGGTCCGCTCAATAGCTCTATACTCCTTACATCGGCTCAGCAATGGGATGGGAGCACGCTTTGCACTCTTGACTAAGTGCGGGTAATGCTTGTCGTATTCATCAAGTGGTCAAGTATCTAATGAAAATGTTCAATATAATGCCCCTAACCTTGTAGACGAATTACCTACAATAGCTGAACAAATGACACGTCGGCAGAAATCGTTGCATCCAATGAAGAGCGCAGCCACTCATTAAATCCAGGCTTAGTTTTCATTTGTTTGGAATAATATTTAGTACCGAGCCAATACGGCACATTCCAAGTGGTTTGCACTTTGTGACCCTCATTATGAGTCAAATGCTTTTCGATGCTAGACAAATAAGCACTCGATAGCGTCATGCTTAAGGTATATCTGTTCAATATGATTTCTTGCCATCTGTCTGCAATACATTTTGGGAAGCCAGGACTATAACCATGTTTTTAGGCTCCTGTGTGGCAAATAAATTACATAGAAATGGAAGTTGCGAAAACTAATTAGGATCCGATCGGATTTTGGGGACTCGGTCATACTCTATTTTAATTATAGCGTGAGCATTTATATTTTGTTTAATGTTTAATGAGATTTTTTAGATGTCAGCTTGAATGCTTTATTTAGACGTGAGCCAACAAGTGAACGCGGATCTCTTTGCAGGGTATTGTTCATCGGTTTCTGATGTGAGATACGCTAACTCTGGTTCCGCTCTGAGTTCAATAAACTGCAATTATACCATGGCTTCATTAGTTCTGGGAGTATGAATGCCAAGGACGGGAAGACTGATCCCGTGTCATTTACAATTGAGTCTGCCGCATGTATGACAGGCACAGGCCATTGAATGTGGACTAACTCATTCAGACAATTTCACCATCTGCCTTTATTGCCTCAATTATTCACGTGCCGAAGTGTATATGCTCAGTTTGCTCACTTTCAAACATTCGCGTCTGCAAAATGAGGATAGTCTCAAAAAGGCATAACTCACTATACTGTGCTTAAGCCACGGCAAATTATGACTTTGCTAGCTTCGTTAAATCAACCTATGTAATCAGTATTTTGAGGCCACCAAAATGTTGTCTCAGCTGCATTTTACCATGTTGTCCAGTTATGTGTTGGATGCTTGGTTGATGGAACAACTAAATGTAGATGCGTCGCATAGCACATATGGGGTATAATGGACATTTTGGAATCATCACAGTTTGCGCATGCTTCGCAGTTAGTGAGCGTAGGGCTCTTATATTTTGCTAAAGCACTAGTGACCAACTCCTGAGCCGTTTGAGGAGATAGGCTGTTTTGTCGGGCGGTTTATCAAACGAGACAGTATTTGCGAGTCCGCTCGAGTTCTAAAATGCGATGAAAGGCCTTGAGCGGCGAAGAGTAAAGTAGCTGAAAGGTTGCAAAACAATCGCTTGTGTATTTGTCAGATCTATTCGAAGGAAGGTAGATGCATGAAATTTGGTCAGAGAGTGGCATGGCATGTCTAAGTATGGTGATAGTAGAAGGTGGAGGGATGAATTCGTAAAATCAAATGCACTAATATCATCGCATTTGTTTGAAATGAAGATAAAGGAGAGGCGGAATTACGTGGCAGTGCGTTATCGACTCTAGGATAAAAAGAAGAGAGATAGCAACCAAACGAGAGATATATTTGTCGAAAAAACTATTTATTATTCGTCCTCAGCCTAGTATTCTACCTTGCCATGGCTGCCACTCTTGATTAAAGCCTTCTCACTGCAATGGCAGTTTACTGAGGTGGAAGGGGTAGTTCTATGATGGCGACACGACACTCATTTAACTCGGCCATACATTCAGA
Organism: Taenia hydatigena; assembly: GCA_036345935.2. NCBI lineage: Eukaryota > Metazoa > Platyhelminthes > Cestoda > Cyclophyllidea > Taeniidae > Taenia > Taenia hydatigena. The sequence continues at coordinate 21,755 of JADWOT020001351.1, read as the reverse complement.
GAAACCGTCAATACTGCTGAGCTACGTTTCTACAAGATTATTTTCCTTTGTGTTTAGTCAATGAAAGGCCAAAAATAAGTACATCGTATTTTGCATGGGCTCTTCTTATCCATGGATAGGGTTGTGGCCCCAAAAGAGTAAAAAGAGGGAAGAGACAATGAGGAGATGGCAGTGATATGGAGTTCATCTGCACTCACTTCTCATAGGCAACGGGTAACATGTTAGATAAATCTGAGGCAGAGCGGCCGTAAATCCAGATTTCTCATTTAGGCTGTCAAAGCATTGTTTAGCCAAGCATCAACTGCTGAAGTTCCTTAGGCAAACTTGCATTGCGAATTGCTTTAATCGAGTTTTCGATACCCAACTTTTTCAGATAGGCCAAGGTCCCTACCCAGATAATCAAAAGAGTGGCTTAGGAGTGATGCCTTTACAAGAGAGAAGACTGGAAATGGTGGGTGCAATGGCTACTTACAAGGATCCCACAGAAAAAAAACCGAGTTTGCGAGAATAGTGGGAGTGAAAAGAATGAGGTGAACATCAGAAGGTGTTGTATTAGAAGCCTGCCTCTTGCCATTATCATCGACTTCACCGTTGACACCTGTGGGAGTGAAGCAGCGGCACATGTAGCAAGTGGCGTGGTATTCTGTCTTGTTCTGCCTGATTTCTAAAGAGGATCAATGCTTAATGTAAGGCCAATTGAGAATGGAAGGCTTCACAGGTCAATGGTTTTGCCGATTAAGTGGGTGGAGTTGATCAACTTCTAAAGTCGTGAGTCACACCGCACCTCCGCGAGAACAAGTATTACTCCTCATGAGACCATGCTGTTTAATCAAAAGCATTTTGAATAGCGCGACGCGGCGCTTACTTTCACTTTCACACGCGTGGTGACTCTGTAGTTTATGTATTTGAGGACACGGTGATATGAGGTCATTCGCGTCTGTCGTTACAAGCATTCATTGCGCCAATAACCAAGGTTGGCTCGTGTGTTACCAGCATCCCCTTGCATTGTGCGACCCTAGGAGCCCTTTCTCGGCCGACATTGTTTGATTAGTTGATAAAATCATGCGCGTTAATGGGCAGTCGTGAGCGGAGGCACCCTCAACCATTACTCTGTTATGCCAGTAGAAAGTCTGCACAGCTCCGATTGAATTTGATCTCCATGGACCTTCACATGTAGAGGACTTAACATTACACAACACGCAACAGACCTATAGCATGTCCTATAACCAATAAAGAAGATCATCCTGCTAACTCAGATTCGTCAAATCATCCTGGGCTATTTTGTTGTAGGCTACAATTGGTAAGAAAACTTGGGTAAATAAAAGCCAGAGAGTGAACGTGGGGGATGCTGGGTACGACTCTCAATATGGCTTATGTTCACCAGCTAAACGATGGGCTGGGCGCAATGCCTACACTTTGTTGCATTTAAAGCACAACCATGTTGACTAACTTTGCGATGTAAAGACCTTGATATAATTGGATGTTTCAAGTCGGAGTCTGCGATTTTATAGTTAATGCGAAATCAGACAGCGTTTTAGTGCAAGTCCTGTAGTTAGCTCATTCACTTCGACAGACATTTGGTTAATTAAAACAGACAACTTGTTTGCAAAATGAGTATAACTGTCCCCACGACCCATCTTCTTCCTTTGTTTTGATGATATAAAAGCAGCCCAATGGTTCTGCGATATACTGAGTAAATTTGACAATGCCCAAACAGGTCAGCTGAACGATTTTAAATGTGTGTAATGAGATGCTGCAGCGATGTGACAACGTGGCTGATATAAACCGAAAATGAACTGATTTAACCCCTTAGTCCGAGCATTCGCCTACATAAATGTATGTGCATTTATTTGCCTAGATATAAATGAAAGTGAAAAGATCACCTTAAAATAGAAAGAAGCCTGCCATTTTTGTTACAAAACATGAGCTCTTGGCCTAAGGTGACGGTCCTAAACATCAAGGGGCGCATCGCGCATTTGTAGAAAACCATTTTGGTAAAGGGCGTATCGAGTTGGACGAGATCTTGCAACAGAAATTACAGTCCCCACAGTGGCTCCAGAGCAGATGATCAGCAGTCGCGCATTCAGCCATACCTTTGAGCAACAGGAACCCGTGTCAGAGTTTGCCATATTTTACTTCCCTCTTCGTAGTCCTCCACATGATGAGTTACTTCCGAATTAACTTTCCTTAGAGCAGGATGAGAAGCTGCTTGCCAACAAAGACTTGTAAAATACTAGGCATTTTGGAGAGCAAAAATTTTCTGCACCCTACAAAGAATGGCCGTGATTTGAAGGAGCAACAAGCTGCCTTTCCTGAGTCACCACAATTTAGTTTGCATTATAGATGGGACCAGTCTTACTAACAGCTCTTTACCCATTATTCGTTTGTAATTTACTCATACCACTGCATGTTAAGAGGATGCGATATGCTGGATAGATTTACCTCCTGGTGGCTAAGGGCGGGTTCAAACATAGCACAGACTAAATTGAATGTAATGATTGCATGCAGAAAAACTGCTAAATAATAAGAAGGGGCGGCTATTAAAATAACAGAGAATGGTCAATAGATACTTAATTTAAGGACGCTACGGATGGGCAAAACAAGAGCACTCACAGCCTGAGTGGAATCCTTCGAAGGCAAGCGAATCTAATCTTCTCGCCAAAGACGCAATGAATGAGATGTACATCGGGAGTCCTACAGGTCGTAACTCAGTAAGCCACAACTTCGTAGCGCTGAATTCTTGATCGTAGCATTTGCGGAATTTTCGTGAAGCTTTTATTTACACCAATCTGCCTAAATCGAAGCCAGCAGTCTAATCTTCTCAGGTGTCAACTAACCCACTAAAGGTGTAGCTTAGCAGTCACGACTACACTGAAAGGGATAAGAGGCAAGGCAATCCAAACCCCATCATCCTAATTGCACTGGGATAAGAGCTAGGCGCTCCTGTTTATTGTGTTTGAGGCAATTGACTGACAATATTATTGCCTAAAAGTTCATAGCATTTAACCGCAAACATTGAAATGGCTGGTTTATTTCAATAATCGAAGTGAAATTGAGGATTAGAATTTTATCCTTATAACTCTTGTGCCGCGTGCCGTAAAATGATTAAGATGATAATGCCTTACTTCACTATAATGTGTCTTTACCGAAGTCCTACGGCTGTAAATGCTTTGAATCGCACTTGAGGTCTGAGTGTAAAATACTATCTCACTCCTTGACATGTGCCAATGTCTTCGTGTAACATGGTGATTGCAGCTTCTTGATCTTTACAGCCCAAAGCATTTAGTTTTATCAATCTTACTTGCTCAAAGAAAGCCTGATAAAGTAGAAGTAACGCTTAAATGATAATGGATCATTTGCATAAATGTGTAGGATTTGAACTATGCCTACGGAAAGGCAAACATCGATTTAAAAACTGCCACTGGCATCACAACTCAGTTTGCCGAATTAGGCTTGATTACAATTATCACTCAGAAAGAATTTACCAGTGCAAGAGCTAAACACCAACAATATGAAACATTTAAGGCTTTTAACTGCCAGCGCCACAATTTTACACTGCTCCCCTCCCAATTAAGCGCACAACGCCAATATAAATTGTAAAGCAATTTTCTGTTCCAGCGGCTTCTAGTTAGTCAACAACCTGGTTTAATTGTTTGGCTTCTCCGTCAATTCTATTTATACACTGCATTTCACCTAGCACGTTTCTCGGCTGCTGATTTCATTGCACAATTATTCTCGTGGTCAGCAATTACCCCTAATTCCTCCGTTCACTTCCACGTCCAACCTGCCATCTTTCTCTTCTGCATGCTTATTTATAACTATCGAGCACCAATACGCGTCACCCAACGCCATCTTTTGCTTTCTTACCAAAATAAATGATTGAAATGCCTTCAGGGACAGCACAAGACAAATATGACTGTCACATTCAAAACTAAATGCTGTAACTTATCTTAAGGGCTCTCTTACATGGTGAAGAGTTCTCTAATGACCTCTTTCCATCAAGAAACCATGTATTTATTACTTTGAAGGATTTTTCTATTTCATCCCCACAACTCTTAATTGTAAGACTAAAGATGACGGCAAGGATTTGACAGCAAACATAAATAGCGCAATTCGTGTATTAATCAAAATGTCTGATAATTTCCTTGCGGAAAGATTCCCTTTCGCTAAAGGACAAATGTCTAATCTCGCTTCAATCTGCAATTGCTTTTACTTCCGAATTAAATCCCATCAAACTGGCAACTCTTTCCTGTACACCACTCGCAATTTAAATGAAGCTGTGAATATAACAACATTTGCATCGTCTACGCTGTGTTCACTCCACCATTGCTCAATTTTCGGCTCCTTCCTCTAGTCTCTTAGGTTTTGATGTAAAGTATTCTAAAGCACCAACAAGGTTTGAGGTAGAAGATGACAGCAAATGTGTAATCCTCTTTTACGTTGAACACGCTTTTATTCTAATAGCACATAGCAAAGTATACATCCGCAGGGGTGAGTTGGAGCAGCTTGTCGGTGGTCCTGTGTCACAGGTAAACAAACGCATGATTATCACGTTCGTATAACGCTATAATCCATTTAGAAATTGGTTGCATGCATAACTGCCATCTGACCTGGTGCGACGCACAACGTTTGCTTTATTATCTCAACAGACAATCCTCAGCTAATTATGCGCAGGCAGAGCCTTGCTCATCAGTGCTTCTGTGGTTCCATTTCAGCGGAACAACTACAATCTCTACTCATTGGATGCCCTTACCCTATGAGGTCAACATTCGTAACGCGAAAGCGTGGAAATGACATAAGACATACAGAAAACTTACAAGCCTTGCTGGCGTGATAGTCCGTTGCCGCATTCCAGCCAAACAAAATATCGTGCAAGCCTGCGAATTGGAATGGACCGAGATGAAACCATAACCACATAGAATGCGCCTGACGGACGAGAAAATACTTACATAAATGATGTGAACGCAAATGTTTTTGTATTTCATCTAACGTCAGATATCCTGCGTTGCATTCTGGGCAGTAAAAGCACATTTCTGAATCCACCGTTTTTCGAGCTGTAGCAAAGTACAATGAGGGATGGAGTTGTGGGTCCTTCACGTAAAATGCTAAAAACATTGAATAAAGTCAGAGCACATCAGATATAATTAGAATTTGACAGACTCAAACATTTGTGCGAATTCCTTCGACGCGGGTTAGAGTTAACTGATGGATATGGCGAAGGGCCCCTATCCATGTTTTGCAGCTCGCATCTGAAATCACGGGTAAATCAAGGTGTATTTTGTGCTTGTGTTTTATTCGTGTGCACTTGCTGATACATTCCTTTTATCTATTTTTGAAGACTAAATTTACCTGTTTTGAGATTAAGATGTTTGCTCATACTTTATCCTTAGAAGGTGATCTGACATGCAATAGGAAAATAAGTTCCACTTTGCATTTATTTGGTCTTTATCTTAATAACGAGTACACTTCCTATTTTTGCACATTGTTAACAAATCATCAATTGGTTTTGTGAATTTTTACTACTAATATGCGTAAGTAGTGGCGGCAACCTAAACATGATCTGGAAATAGGTTCTGAAGCCCTTTTAAGACTTTTGTGACGTAAATTCATTGTAGCCATAATATTTTAGGAGTAAAGTCATTCTTTAGGACTATTTTGTGTCTACATACAAAATGTTACGAGTTGTTTTAAGCACTTCACTTCCGTTTTCCGATGCTTTCCTCAGAGCATCTACCTATTTTGAGGACCCGAAGGCAAACGAGAGGTGTTTATTTTTTTTGAACTTGGTGCAAAATGGTTCAAATATCAGCAGCCAAATCAAAATGAGCTTACAGGTGCTGAGGTTTTCTTCTTATAAAGGCGAACCTACCTTACTCTGCGCCGCATTTTTAAGCTTCCGGTATTCGTGTGCCATGCAGCGCATTTGAATTAGGCTCTAATTTAATAGTTGATGAGGTAAATTCTAGGACATGTCCAGATTAGTAGTTTTGCTTTTAAGTAAAAAGGCCGTTTCTATCTTTCATGTTGCCATAAAGTACACTAGTGCTTTATGACCACAAAGTGGTGGTTCCGATTAAAGTAGAATGTGCTAAAGACGAACTTAAGAGGGACGCATTTGCTCTGCTAAAGGAGCCTGAAATAAAAATTTATTTGAAATATGCAACATAGGCCACTATCATTATTGACCCATTCAAGATTGATCTCGCAGTTCTTTCCTTTTATCCTTGCGCTTAGTAGATAAAGTGCTGTGCTCTTTCCATCACTGATAAAGTGCAGGAAATACAGACTCATATTCACGATACACGGTGGCACATTTTAATATGAGGGTCTTTTATCCGAATCATGCCTCCACTGCTGTCACTGCGCCGGGACTTATATTGGTAATTGGCACTATTTTACATCGCGTAGTAGCTATACATCAAGCAGCCAATGATAGTAATGTTGCGAGGATTAAGCTTTCAGCCATGAATGCATTTATAAAAGAGCCAACTAAGTCATCTGGCTGGATAGTTGGTGAAGCGAGTTATTGTGCAACGTATTCACACTGAGCTGAGGTGAGAACCCGTAAGGACATGGTTTGTTTACTTCTTAATCATGTAGCTCGCATGGTCCTAAGAGCTTATAAGCAAATCAAACCAAAAAATCAAGCATTTAAAACACCTTCAGGAATGGCAAGGAAGTAAAGAACGAAAGGTATTCCCAACCTTTTATCGTGTATGAAATTCTGCCTAAACTTTTAGCAGCAATGCTGAATTGAAACCGAGTCGACACTCACTAGAATTGTGCATTAGTCCGACAGATACAATATCTCCGAAATTGTGTGGTTCTCGCGTATCAGATGTAGCAGTGTCATGTGCGCCCTGATGATGAAGGGGAGAGGGGTCGCCTTAGCACTACTCCACCGTGTTGATACCTCCTACAATGCCGCTTAGGCTAAAGATCAGGCTGATCTTGGGGCACTAATAACTTGACTCTGGAAAAACAAGGTGCCGATTAAGTATTTACCGAGCTAAAGAGGCCTCGATTCCAGAGAATAAATGCGTTGTTCGTTGCTTAATATTTCTACTTTACATTGAAAACTACAGCAGCTAACATTACTAAGAGGAAGGAAGTGTGGGAGTCAATTATGCCTTATTATCATAAGGATGCAGAACAACACGGAAATGCAATACACAGATATTATACCTCAGACGTCCAACATCGCCTATATGTAGACAATAAAGGCAACACTAAAGCAGTAAATATGCTTGAAGAATTTGTTTACAAAATAGTCATCTTTTTAACAAAAGTTGGAAAAGAACGACTGAGGCTAATTTTGGCGCAAAGCGCGTTAGCGGGCAAGTGTAATTGTTTGTATAGTAAACAAGAACTGGAGTGTACACGTACGCATGCAACTTATTATTTCATAAATATTTGATGCTTAAGAATTGCTCTATTATGCGCAACATTGGCGATGTTATGAAATTCACGCGCATTTCATGCTGCGAACCTATCATTTTCTGTCTTCTTCTTGAGTCGTTGCAACATGTTGTCAACCAAGGCCTGAAAGTTTTGAATTCAAAATGAGAAACTTACACGGTGGAGGACGCCAATCAAGTTTGGGCAATCCCGAATCTCATCATAATTAATGGCAGCATTCTATATGCATTAACTGCAAGCATTAAATTGTCAAAGCTGATGCTATCATTAATTGTCTGGTTCATAAAACCTTCTTGTGATCAGCGACTGCATTTGGGCATATTAGCTGGCTTATGCTGCAACATTATTTTAGCGTTTGTCCATTGCTCAGCGCCTGTTTTGCCCTACTTTACCATTTTTAATTAAAAATCAACGCTGTTACTAGCCAAAAATTCAATGACTCAACTGCATGATTAACTGCATCTTCTACGAAGCCGACTCTTTTCCATCAATCATCCATTTGCGTGAAATGCGTCACCTCGTTGGTAGGTATGATAAATTGCAAAGAAAATGCACACTGCATGTAACTGGTAATTTTTCTGCTCCTGACACGTCCATACAGCAGTATTCAATCCGAGCCATGTAGGAGGCCTAAAAAATCGTTTGGTTAAGGTACTGCTAAGACGCTCTTCCTTTTTACCGCATTTTAGCTCCCTACAGTCAATGCTCAGTCTGTTACCTGCCTTTGTTAACGTAGAGCAATCGGAAAGGCCCATGGTGTCATGGATGACTGAATACGACCTCGAAGAGGGTGATGCAAGTGTCATTTGGGACTGCTCTTGGCAGCTCATTAGTCATTGGTAGTGAGCAGACTACAATGATCGCTTTCTTCTGCACTTATCATCAACTAGATAGCATCAATATTAATACGTTTGTGATCACCACCGCATTTAAGCAGTCTCTAAGTTGACAAATTGAGTAGTGAGACATGGCGACCTAATAGCAATACATCAGTTTAAAAATATTTAACAATATTCTTAACCCCTTCGCATAGAAATTGTCTGCTTGACGTTTGAGTCCATAACTGACACACGGTATCGTCTGTACAGTGGGAGAGCGTGCGCCAACCCAATAGAGGCCAAATTTTTAACATTGCATGGATTCGCATAGATAATCAGCGCTGCGCTTTGCTCTGAAGTTCAGGGTGCAGGTGCGTACTTCGCTGACCCACAGGAGAACTGCGTTACTTGTGCAGCGAAAAATACCACCAACCATGGCCCATCAAAACTTGCTTTTATAACCAATCACCTTCTAGACCGAATTTCTGTCCCGCTGCTATTGCTGCATGAACAACTTTTCAGACCCAAAAGAACTGACCTGTCAGCTTTTTTAGATAAGATTTTGCTGCCATGAAGTCGTTGCACTGTCTATGACCCGGCATGTCAGACACTGATGTTCATTTAGAATAGAGATCGGATGATTTGATCCCATATCCAGCTATAGGAGGGCTTTTTGAAGGGAACGCATGCAACTAAATTAATACCCTTACTAAATGGCATTCATCTCGATTTGAAACGGTAGAGTGACTTGATTGTCTTGAATTAGGAAAGCTGTTCATGTCACCATCTTTGCGCGCTACCTACTTATTGGCGAGAGTAAGCAAAGAGCATGAAATATTTGACTAATACTGGCTCTCTTACGAATTCCAGCTAAACGGTTGCAGGTGAGTGGATAAAACCGCGAATTCCACATAGAGGAGTTAAAGACTTCGATTTGTTGACACAGTTCTGCCATCTGCATTCGCAAGCCCATACATATTACTGTCTGGTAACCAAACCCCAAAAAATGTGCTTTTACAAAAGCGGGGATCTAAATGGCAACTAAGATCAAAAACTCCTGGGATGCTAATGTTGCACACTCACTTACTGCACTCACTTAAACCCCTTTTCCTTATATTTTGTAGTACAATTTTGGAGTTGGAAATGACTGGTTCTGCTTTAGAATTCATCTGCAAAGATGATGCGCAATCTAAAAATATCTGGCACTGCATGGGTAACTTTGACTTTTATGGGGTCCTCTGCCCATACTCTGATTGCTAGTTGGCCAATCGATTAGTTGGATTTGGTTGGTGCAAGAATAAAGCAAATGATTGGACATACCGGCGAGTTCTTCTAACGTTCAGGCAGTCGCTTCGCGCCTTACGCCTCACAAGCTAATCTCTTTTACAACCATGCCCTATTTAGCTTTAAAACAAATAGGTCTTGTCTTATGCTGGTCATAAATTAACATGTTCATCTAATGTGATTATGAGCAAACTTCCCTTTATTTATCGGCACTAGGACGCATTTTACGATCCTCGAAGCCCTCTGGTAGTCGATCACACTAGTGGCACCTTCAGTCGACATTAACAAAATGATGAGTTTGATATGCCAGCTTTATCCGGTGTTAGGGCTAGTCGGATTCACACCTAGATGAAGATGGTTTGGAATGGTTGGAATTAATCAATGCAGTTTAGGCACTTGTAGGAACTACAATTTGGTCCTCTAGTGGCACAGCACAAACGCTTACGAAACAGGCGAAACCTTGTTCATCACGAAAGGAAAGTTAGTCCACGCATAGGAAAATAAAAGGGAAAATCAAACGCGATGGCTGAAGCAGAGTCTTTGGTTTATATTTCTTATGCATTTTACGTGAACAAACTCTTGCAGGGCTACCCATGCTGCAAGCTCACTTAAACTGGTTCCCCGGAAAGTCCTTGCGAAAATTCATAATCTCTTAACATGTGTTGTTATTTTTTTCAAAATAAAGGTGATCAAATAGGAATTTCGAGAACTAGGAGCAGCAGTTTAAACGGTAATCTGCTGCACTTGCACCTTTATCTTATCGCTTGGCAAGAATCTAGATCACGTCGCCATTGCAGCGCTTAACATTGCGACCTCTTTATGTCCAGCTTGGAGTATTTGTCATAGTTTCGTAATGAACGCAACGATGTCATCTCCGAGTCAAAATCAAGGTCTTAGATGGGTTGCTTTAACACATTAGTTAGTCGATATTTAGTACCAGCTTATGCGTTCGATTAAATAGCAAGGTGGAATCAACGGACATAATTGACACTCTGCAGCTTCTCCTTTTGTTCTTCAGCCCGTTGATGACCAACCGTGCTTAAATTTTATCATTATCTTTTATTTTTATTGGTTAGTTATTTATTCCCCATTACCGTGTAGCGGGTGCAGATAGAACTAATACCGCTCCCCTGCTGCAGTATGCAAAACAATTCAGCATAAATCAGCAGTACCCACACCGAATGCCCACCATGTATCGCTTATTAGATTTACGAATCCCGCCAAATGTGCATGCCTTGATAGTCTTTAACTCGACACGCATTGCGATGAATTTCATAATAACAGCATTTTAAAATTAATTATCATACTTATTTTATATGTGTAGATAATTTTAATCAAAAAAGCCACGTGCTCACAGATGCAAATGATCTCCGTTGATATTTACTTACAAATTATATGGTGACAACAAAGTCCTCAACCAGACGTCCGATTACATCGCACGACAGTGAAGATGGTACGCATTGGAGCTCGAACCATTTGTTGCTCTACAGTGATACAGCCACTGTCGTGGTGGTCTTTCAAATATTTGTATAACCTAGAGGCCAGGTGAAAGATAGTTGCTTCTTCGTATCACTTAAAGTGTAGTAGTTCAACATTTAAATAACCCGCAGTTTCGCATGACTTTAATTTACAGCCTTTAAGAACTGCTGCGCTGGCCTTTAAATTGCATTTAAATGACACATAATTCCTTCGGTGCATAATTTAGTCAGGCTGCGTGGAAACACCAGCTTCATTGCCTTGATGTCGTTTGATGTTTGACTTAAAACTTCCTATTTCCATCTTTGCATTGTTTTGCCATAGTTGTATAATTTTGAGTTAATTGTTTCCTGATTTCACTAGCTACCCAAATGACGGCTCTCGATTGTCGTTGTTTTATAGCAGCTGTTTCACTGATCCTAGTAACAGAGGATTTTGAAGACTGGTTTCTAAAAAGGACTGATTTCCTACCATTTAAGCAGTTGGTCTTTATTTAATATACCTTTGCTTCGGCTAAAGATAAATGTTTTGTCAAATCCCTTTGTAATCAAGGTTCTTTAAAAATGCCTATGGTAGCCGTGTTTATCATTGCCAGATAAGCTAGGAAGTCTCCTTGGCTTTTTAAAATTTAAATTGGTCTTAGCAGGCAGAGAGGTGCTCATCGGTCGCTGTGCGACTGCACACGCAATGAAGTAAGTTCTCATAAATGCGCAGTTCATTAGGCAAACTTCCTAGCCGAAATAAACTCTCAGAGAGGAATTTAAGATTGAGTTTCTGGTAGAATGGATTATTACTTGACTGCTGGTCTTGTATCGCAAATTAACTTTCAAGCCAATCAACAACATTATTGCCATAACCCGAATGCGTTTATTAGGTTGCTGGATTAAAATCTGCTTTACTAGTTTCCTTTAACTAGCATTGCCACCTTACTGCCTCTGAGTGAACCCACATACTGAACAGAAGTTGACCGGAGCTGTTAAGATGGATTTCTTCGAATGCTGTAAAATGAAATAATTGATGCTCAATGATTTGTGCGAAGCTGAGCAGCGCCATGAAAAGAACTCGGTGGTGTTGCCACAGATTTCACGATAGTTTTACCTGTACATTTGAATATAGGAAAAAGGGATGAACAAATAATCTATTTGCAGCAAAAACGAGGGTTTGTTGTTTACTTGATGTGAACTGAAACAGCAGCCAAAGCTGATGTAAAATAGGTGATGCGGTACTATTAGCCTAATTAATACTGCTCCGTGGTGGCAGTGGTCTCAATTACGCTTTGGACGAAAATAAAGGCAGGCCGCTGTGTTTCACCCTTGCATTTCTAAGCAACTCCTACCACTCCGCGGGAACAAAGTGCTGTGAGACAAAAGTGACCGCTGCTACCAGAGTGTTAAGGGCAGTGTTGAACATATGTTTGAGGACAGTCATCCTAAGTTGAAGCACTATTTAATGCTCTCAATACTTAATTATGCATATGTTTATAAATAAATTTGTAAACGAGTGATGAATAAACCGAAGTAAGCCTTACATGATTCTATCCACGAACAAATCAACCTGAAGCAGACACATAATTTTTCTATTCATTGAGCAGAGCTGTATAACAAGCATTAGGTTCTCAGCAAATTCCACAGTAGCGTGCAAAAGGACAGATGTATTTAAAACTTACTAAGCGATCTCAAAATGCCAATCCGCTATTGTAGGTTGTGTTGGTGCTTCCACCTAACAGCCATGTGCCACCATCAATCTCGAATCGGTGTCCTGCTGTTGCCTATTTCGGAGGTCCAATCGCTGCATTAGACGACTTCTACAAGCCCGATAACTATATCCCTGACAATGCAGGTCAACGCATTCCCCAACTCCTTCACTCATTTGGATTTCGCTATACATGTCTTACGATACATCATGGCAACAAGAGCGACAGTTCGCTGGTGACTTGACTCAGAATCATGATTTTGCATAAATGGAGTTTTCGCTACCTAAAGTAGCAGATACTATCCTCATCTACGCAAGTAAGAAGTCGTTCGCCCTCTAACGTTGAAGCTTTGACTTTTTGATCACATGCCATCATGCTATACTTTTAGATGCTCAGCCACCTATGCCCAGCATTCTCCTACCTGGGTCGTGTGAGCTTACCTCATTTTTCAATTTTATTCGCTGCCTCTTGAAACAAGCTTCCGACAAATTTTGCCCATTTTGCTCTCACCAGCGGCGAGAATTTGAAATCGCACCTAATTTGTTCTTGCTCATGCTCACCAGTGGCTTGTGGGTTGTGCGCCAGTGATAAGGGTCCTCAAAGGAGCCAACCTTTTCATCGATCGCCTCCAGAAAGAGTATACGGAAATGGATCTACGCAATCTGCGTTCGCAGTTTGGGTGAGCGTCACGTGTGAATGTGTTTGAGGGAAAGTAAAAAACCAAAGCCGCTGCCTGTATATTTTAGTGTTGTTTGTTGATTGCAGTGTATCCATTCACAGGTGTCCGAACTTCCTTGCGGTCGCTCCTGCAGATCTGGACGTGACGCAACATACTGCCCTTTACCAGCAGATGATGGATCTCGCAGCTGCAGCAAATCCTTATGCGATTTTCTCTATCGCCGTCACCGCTCCTTCGGTAATGGCATCGGTCGCCTTCAACTTGCTTAAATGGATAGTCAAGCGACGAAACGGGATCATAGCAAATGTTGTAATTCTGTATCGGTGAGAGCAGAGAGCACGCAGGTAGGTCAAATTCGCCTCCCACAAAAACACAAATTTTAAGTTGCTCAGAGCACCAGCTCATAGCCTTTTTATTTCGTCTCTACGCATTAAGGATTAATAGGCAGTATTTTTCTCTTTGCTGACATTAATTATAGGTTTTTGGTTCCTGCAGTGATTTGCTAAAACCAAAAATAAATAGAAGTCTTAGTCGTGATCATAATCTCAGCTACAAGTACTTCCGTGAAGTTCGTCTCATGCGATCCATCTGCATGTTGAGGTAGTTGACCAAGAAACGTGGAGATGACATTGTTGAGATCACGCCAGCCCCTCTTCTTAGGGACAGCCCAACAATAACTTCTGCCTGGCATTATGCTCCCAAATATCTTTGTTGGAGAAAAGCATATTACCCAGACATACTGCAGATAGATTTGAGAATAAACTCACTAATAATTCTCGAATAAGTCGAGGCATTATTTGAATCCTATGCACTCCATTTGGTAACATGTAAGCTAACTCTTCCCTTACTTCGACTGCTACTTTAACTTGCATATGTTCTAATTTAAATTTAATGCGAAAACTGGTTTGAGCCACGCAGTGTCAAATTAAGGCACGTTCCAACAAAACAAGCATCACACCCCTATTTTGCTGTTCATGTTATGTCAGTGCATGTGGCATAACACGATTCTCCAAAATTACTGTTGTCACTGTTTTAGTTTAAGCAATGGAGCAAATTGATTGACATTTAAAAGATACAGCCGAGGCTTGGAAAACTCTCTAGTATTGTGGCCACAAATTGTCCACCGGGCACTAATCAGATTAATTACGGATCAACAAAAGAAAATCAAACGCACTGTCACTTCACGCGTTACACAAACTAATAAGGGTAGAAACAATTACGTCTTGGCCTGATTCGTTGATCATGGCAGCCTGTGATTGCAACTGAACAAAAGAACATTGGGCAGCCTTGGGTAGTGCTCTAGCCACATTTCGTATGTATGCATCTTGCATTCAAGCTAGACTTTGCAATTGCCTGGCCACCTCAACTCTCTTTATTGTAAGTACTGAGTAGCTAAACCTTAGGACTAAATCTGCAGCCCTCAAGCCCGTCCTGCCTATCAGCAAAGCACATTCTGTCCGAGTACTTCAGCACGTTGCGTCTTTGAAGAATCATGGATACCGTATGATGGTGAAGTGAGACTGCACCTGGGAGGTAAATGATGGTAAACACTCCAGCACAATTTTGTTAAGACTTGTGCCTTCCACCCAAAAGGAAATAAGTGAACGTTCTTTGAAGCTATGTATAGCACTTTATGTTGAGGATGGGTGCAAAGTTACTACATAATTGTCATGAAATTGCACAGTTGAACTAAAAATAAGGGGAAGATGACGGTTCTCTACCCTTAGGTATGGTTCCGAAATCACATCAAGGACCTCCTCCTTAAGTTTTCCGTCACAAGCGGTCAAATAAGCTGTCTTGACTTTCTTTTTGATCTATATTGGCCCCTGCAAATGTTTTACGTCTTTCTCAACCAAATGTAATGCAAGGTATAAATGTAACCTGTTTAAATGCGCTTGAAAAAAATCCACACGTGACTTACTATATTAATGCCATCGGTGCGGTTCTGAACAAATGTGCCCTAAAATATTTTGCATACCTTGGAAGTTGGACAATTAAATATGGAAACAGAAGCATGAAACAAACCATGTACCGGAAGCCTATAAAGTAGCAACACCATCTACTTGGTTGGTTCTAGCAACTTGCGTGAGTGGAGCATAACCTTACATGTCTGCCTACCAAACTGCACATAATGTTGCAAGACTGGAGCAAATACAAATGGAAGGGAACTCCAAACATGCGGGTCTTTAAGACTTGAACCATTATGATTACTAAACTATATCCAGGCAAATCAAAAAACTCATTGAATATATAAACAAAAGTAGGCACGCAATTCAGCACAACACACTTATAAATTGATTTTGATCAACATTGCAATCTGAATGGTTTTAAATCGGTAAGCTTTCATAGATAAATATGGTTGTTGCAGTTCTCTGCCCTGGCTTTAAAAATAAAATCACTAAATGTTTTAAATACACTTCGTTACATTGCTAATGGTACATCTTCACTCTGGTTATGCGTTCTAAAGCACTAGTAGCAAAATGCTGTGCATTTTGCGGCTTACTTGAACTGAATCACCTGCTCTAAGCATGGCAATGGTCAGTGATACTGGTCATGGAAGGTATGCTCAATGTACTACTCAATTGTAACGTACCTAAGCTAAAAGGAGACTGAAGTCACTCCATACACACCTGCTGTACGTCCTATTGCTACGATGCAAAAGTTAATATGCACTATTTTTCGTGGTTGTTTTTTGCATTTTCTTTACACAATGTGTGTCAAATAATTAGTTTGACATTTTCCTATACATTTAACACTAGCATTATTTTTTTAGAAAAATCATGAAAAGACAAGCAGAGCACCTGCAAATCATGTGGATTTAGAAGGGATGGCGTTGTTAAGGGCCGCTCACGACAGCGATGAGGATGCTATTCACCGACTGCTTCAATTAGGTGCATGCTGCATAATTTGTTCATTTCGATTCAACGGCTTGCCTACTGAAACAAATAGTAGCCTAAAGCGTTATAACTCCGATTTCGACTCCCCTAGATTTTATGTTTTGGTAGCGATAATCTTGCATATGCGATGACAATTCTTTGAAAGATGCGCTGAAAACTCATGACTTCTGCTCCCCTTTCCTTAAATGCTCTTGGGTGTAAAACATCGTCACAACAGTGTCACAGTCCTTATACTGCTACTGGTATTTTTCAGGCCAGCCCAAATGTGTTTAAAATATTTGAAGGGAATACGTCACTCATGACAGCTGCCAAAATGAGTGCTGTGAAGCGATGCGGGCTCCTGTGGAACACAAAGCAACACTCCGCCTCATTATGCATCTGCTGGAGAAGATTAGTAATGTTTGATGCTTTTTTTAATAACAACACACCCGTAGAAGCGGTAAATGGAAGATAACGCACTCAGCTGATGTTTACCGCCATGTCAGGTCATGCTGGGATTGTTCTTTACCTGCTCGACAGAGGAGCCGCACTAACTTCTCAACTAAGCGAATGCAAAGAATCAGCTCTGACACTTGCATGCGAATTGGTAAGACGATTTTGCTGCATGTACAAAATTAATTGACTTTCACCTATCCATCGAGGTTGCTGAATTTATATGCTTTATATTCCAACATCGGTTCTTTATCTTTCCTTTGAATCCATTATTTCTCACACCTTTAATTTGCCTTGCAGGGCACCTTAGAGACGGTGGAATTACCCTTAGAGCGTAAGTCTAAGAGAGCAGATCTTACTGAAGATTTAAACACTGTACTCTATCAGGCTGCATCCTCGATCACACAAGTTGGTGCAACGCCTGCTCAACCATGGGGCAGACATCAATCACACCAATGCCGCCATTCAGCAGTCATTTTCTCAGCGATCGAGTTAGACGATGCTAAACATGTTAAAAATTATTGTATCCGGAAAAGCAAACCTTAAGCAGTATTACAAGCAAGTATATGCACCACTCATACAAGCTGCCAGGGCCAACTAAATAGATATGGTTGCTACTTTGCTGGCTGCTGGTAAGTGGCTTGATTCTTGCTTTGATTTGTCTATTTAACTTTTCAACTCCTAAGCCATATATAGTATTATAAGACAATTAAATGATTTGATCAGAATCGCATCAATGGTATGTGATTCGCATGAATTTGCTTAACCACGTGCTAATACCTTATGTTGCATTTGATTAAGGATACGGAAACATTTTCAGGGGGAAATATAAATCACATGAAAGGGGTACAATCGAGACGGCTTTGCCGATCGCTCATGAGGTTGAACCTAAAAAAGAGGCCTTTGATATGATTCTAGAACCTAATCCAAGGAGAGCGATTCGTGACATCCCTCCCAAGTTTTGTTTCAACTATGCGATTTTATCACAGCTCTCTGCTAGCTTTGTCCCCATTCTCAGCATGAAGTGTTTTTGCATAACTTCAACGAAAGTTTGCTCACTTTCCAATGGACGAAAGTCAAACGCTATAACTGACTTTTACATGAGTGGTTACCCTCGCTCACCTCTCAAGTGTAGTCTCACTGAACCATTGTATTATATCGATGCTTCTCAAAGACGAAACATGCTAAAATACGCAGACAGAATGTGATTTGCTGATAGGCAGAAAGAGCTTGAGGACTACAGAATTGGTCTAAAGACATTTGCTTGGTGTATTTACGAAAGAAAATACAGGAGTTCTGTCGTTCGCAAATTCTGGTATAAATGGTAGACGTCTTAATAAAATGAAGGCCAAAACATTGTCAATTTTAAAAGATCTCTTTTCATTTATAATTGCTGGTTAACATCGTCAACGAATCAGATCAAGATGTAACTGTTTTCATTTCATTGTATTCGCGTAAGCGATGAGGTGGACAATGCGCTTGATTTTCTTCTGTTTACCCATAATTATTTAGGCGATGCTCAATGTGCAATTAGTGGCCACACTACTAAAGACAGTGAAAGGGATGCGCATGAATTGGATGGTTTTTTAAACTTAGGCTGTATTTTTGAAATACCAACTATTCAACGCTGTCATTTAAACATAACTAATTGCAGCACTGATTTTTATGGGGTTTTTTGTGTCAAATTCTCCAACATAACGTGAGCCTTGGCACTAGAGTAGTACGATTTGTTGAAATTGACCCCAGTTTGACCCTGCATGGGTCAAATTAGTTTTTGCTTCAAAATTAATTTAGGATGTTTGCAACGCAAAATGGCAGATGAGGTTAGAGAAATGTCAGCTTTAATGTTATACCGTTTGGACTCTGCAATGCAGCTTTCCATTCCAACACCTAATATCAAAGTAATGCACTTGTCATTATTGGAGACATTTGAGAGCATAGCGCCGTTCTGAGACGCTATAAAGAATGGATGACTAAGATCCCAAAATCCATTTCTACGGTTCATGGTCCACTTTAGCGTGCAGGAAGAGATAAGCCAGCGAGACTTAATGAGTATCGTGGTTTTACTCGCCTACTAATTTTCAATCCACACATGTCGAATTCCCTAACTGCACTAGAGTAAACGAATTCTCTTGCGAGCCACGGTATAAAGATGAATGTCTCACATAACATGACTTTACTAGCCACAATTTTAACGGTTTCATCACGACCTGAGCGTTTTGCTGTCTTATTACCATCGCGAATGCTATTGTAGAAATTAGTACGTTAATCCACTGCAAAAGATTCCAGCTTCTGTATATAAGCAATCACCATCCTGCTTCTGAGCGTACATTGAGGGTGAAGAAGCGTTAATGCACAAGCTGTCAGCATGAACCTAACCAAAATGTAAAGGTAGGTTGTTAGAAGACTTGATTACTTTCAGCAACCCAAGTTTTGTCAAAAAATGGACAAGTGACTGAGCGCCATTTGTCTTCAGCCGGCAGTTTTTTCGTTAAGGGAGTCTATTTTCTGTAAATACGTTAAATTTATTATTTTAGCGCTCTAATAGCAAAGATCCCGGATGCTTAGTTGAATGCGGAGCTTTTTGCAAATTATAAAGCTTGTGGATTGCCCTACCCCTTTTATTCAGGTGTTTGCCAGTAGGTTTAAACAAAACACTGCATTTTAGTAGGCAATCACTATTGTGTTGCAAAAAATACGCTTCAATTATTACTTCCATAGCGGTGTCTGCATCCCCGCGCTTTGTCTCATGTGATCTACTAAGCTTGCTTTAGCTTGAAATTTAGCTAGCTCTTCCGCAAAAAATTAAAACCAATTTGATCAACAAATGTAAATTTCTGTGTTTCCAACTTGATTTGCTTAGATTTGCTTTTTCTTCATCGCCTTTGTATTCAACAACAACAACGCTTGTATCGTACCGTTGCAAAGTTTCTTAACAATCATTTCTAAGGTGCTGGTGACCTTTAAATTACAAATCAATGTAGGCATTCTTATTGCGTAAAGTGGTACAAAGCACTCATGCTTCACATGTTTTAGAGAAGGCGTAGCAGCAAATGGCATGAAGGGAACATAACAAGTGCTGAAGAGGCAGACGTATTCTGCAAAATGAATATGGAAATGGCGCAACTGAGGAGGATATTACTAATGGTGCTGCATAGGATACGACTGTGGCTTTGACACCGCGACATCATTAGCAGAGTACGACCTGGAATTAGGACCACCGATGTAATGACAGCCTCGCCTAATTCTCGGTCACAGTATTTAACCCCACCAAACTCTCTACCAAGGAGAAGAGAAGAAGGCAAACCACCTGTGAATCCTCGCCCTGTGGCCTGATGGAGAAATACTAAACAAAGTCGAGTAAAGCCACTGCAACCAGCACATCGCACTTTTGCTTCCCCTTCTAAAGGCATCCAAATTCTCAATGCACACAAATCCACGCATCCCGCCCATGCATAAGGTCTCGTTGCAGATTTCATTCTTTGCAAAATAAATGATTCTACAACCTTTGTTACGAGATATACCAAAGACATCTAAGGATTATCTTGCATTTAAAATTGTAAATATGACATTTCTTCACCTCTGCATGTTATTGCGTGCTTACGTTTGACCAAGAGCTTAGAGATCTTATGCTATCCTTCTACACCTAATCACTCTACACTGACTTTTAGTATTATTATATTCTAATTCCTTCTTTTGATTAACACATTACTAATTAGAACAACCTTTTAGGGCAGCAAGCTTAAAGCGGCCTAACTCCGATGAAACACTTAATTCGCAGGCAGAAACATAGCTAATCTTCATCGCCAGGATTTTTGCCACCTCCCCTTTGCTTCTGATTGCGCATTCTATCCGCTGAATTTTTTCCCTCCTGCATTTCATTTATGGTTCTTTCTGCCATCTATTCTGTTCTCGTTTCTTCCAATGACCTTCAA
This sequence comes from Taenia hydatigena, assembly GCA_036345935.2. Taxonomy (NCBI): domain Eukaryota; kingdom Metazoa; phylum Platyhelminthes; class Cestoda; order Cyclophyllidea; family Taeniidae; genus Taenia; species Taenia hydatigena. Next base: position 1,122 of record JADWOT020001351.1, on the reverse strand, counting down.
CCGCAATTGTAGTGGTGACTGTCAAATCATGATGCCAAGGAAATAAGACTGTAATTATCCACAATAAAACATGCCATCAATAAGAGACAGACTTCAATGTCACGGCCCAGCAAGACATCCGCGATATCTAGTAGCGCTACAACTCTGACCCTATCACTGGAAGAATATTCACATGGCCAGTCTGCAAATACACTCCGTCGCTTTGAAACTAAAGCCGCCGTTCAGCCTTCATGACCAAACTGAAGTACACTAGCAATCACTATCAAGTCAAGGTCAACTAAAATACTCTAAGTTATTGGCTTGTGGAACTGAACGATTCCCATTTTTGCAGTTAAATTACAGCCAAGCAAACTCATCCCGCACCACCATTAAGCTCGCACGCGTAGACAAACATGGATGCCTGCCTAAGCCACGGCTGAATAGCTGCTTTTTGATCACTGTAGTAGTGAGCTCAGCATGGCAAAAACCCAAAGAACAGAAGGATGACAAATATCGCCAGCTTACAGACCCATGCATCCACCACTTCATGACGGCGAGCTGCAGTGGTTAAGGTAAGAAATAAGCTACGAGGCACTGTGTTAGAACTTTTGGGTGGGGGTATACTGACCTAAGATGTGTAGAGGAAAGGTAACAAAAATCAAGTACTTTCGTATCCCAAGACTCATTTCATGCCAAACTTGAGTCAGACGGATGAGCAGTTGGTCAATCGGTCATTAAGTCTGCAGGCAAGTCAAAGGCTGTGCCTATTTTGGACCAGGACTAAAGGAATAAGGAATAATTTGATTATAATTTAGCACTACATTGCCTCCATAACAATGTCGGCTACATCCGATTCGCTGGCTGTGGCTTTTTTTAGCATGTAAAATTCGACAAGCACAGCCTCATTGATCGTGAAAGACAGTTTAAGATGGATGAATTCATCGGAAGAGGAAGGCACATAACATTTCGAACTGATGGCATATACGATGGATCGCAGCTCATCTGCACTATATAGCGCGCATCAGCAATGCACACATTTGGCGAATCCTCATAATCTGCAAGGGCATTGCAATTGGCCAAATGGAAAAGCGCATGACTGCTTTTGCCCACTTAATAAATTAGAAGGTACGGTGGTTACGTGAA